>JAKOGI010001791.1:0-77500 GCA_029747015.1 Carnegiea gigantea
ATATATATATATATATATATATATATGCACATACATATATATGTGCATATGTAAGTATACTTGTATGTATATGTATATGTATATGTTCACACATGTAATATTTTGTTGTTGTTTTTAAGAATTATTTGTTATTTTAGGTGATGTTAATTAATTTTTAATTAAATTATGAGTGATTAAAAATTGAACCCATGGCAATAAGGGTTGGTACTTTGGGAGCTTGTATAGATTGGTCTAAAGATCCTAAGAGCAAGCAAAAGATATGGACATGGAGCTTGTGTGGTAGAAATGCAAGACCTGAAGATAAGTGGCCAAGTGGTGACCATCAGTGGCGGAATTAGACCGTGAACAGGGCTTGTTCAACATCCTAGGGAGAGTGGGTTAAAGTGGTGGAGTTTGCATGTGTTGTGACCTTGTACCGAATGACTGGCATTTGTGTTAGACAAAATGATCATATCAAGATGTAGAGGAAATCTCATATAGTATATATAAGATAACTTTTGACCTATGAGGTTGGCTTTAGAGGGTTAGAATGTGGTGGCAAAGTTGGTTCATCACCATTATCGTAAAGGAATTCTGGTTCAGCAATAGAGGAAGAGGAGAGATAAAATGAATTAGTTGTTAGTGGAGTTGGTGTACTAGAATGGTGATGGTGTGTGGGTGGTTCCTAGTTGGTTTTGGTAGTGCTAGTGATGGTGATGATGGTGCAACCTAGTTGGGTTTAATGAAATAGTGAGGAGAGAGAAAGAGGGTAAGCTAGTGTTCTACACTAAGTATGGAGATTTGTAAGTTCTTTGTTGAATTCTAAGAGTACACGACCACAAGAGGGGGAGTGAATTGTGGTATCCGATTTTCGCCTATTTACTGACAAACAGCCTTAGACCCTGATTGCAGAGACTGTTTCTGAATGACGAACAGTCTTGGGCCTTGTTTGCAGTGGCTGTTCCCAATTGGTTCAGAAGCGAAAATCAAGTAGATAAATGCGGAAATAAAGCACACACTATTTTTACGTGGAAAACACCTCTAGCCCAACTGAGGTGTGAAAAACCACGACCTACCTCGTGTAGGATTTAACCACTTCACTAACGGGCTGAACACGTTACAAAAGTAACACTCCTTGTTATAACTTGTAACCCACGTAACCTTCTTCTCTAAGACAGGTTACACCACGTCCAAATCTCTCTAGATTGGACACGTCCAAAGTCCACACGACTAAGGACACACTCACTCACTTTTGATCTGAGATCAAGGATACAAAACACCTTACTGGGGTGCTTCTGACTTAAGCAGATGTAAGGTACAATGAAGTCCTAGTATGCCAATAGTTTTGAAAGCTCAATTTTTGCACAATCTTGTCACGGTTTTTTCTTTTGAAATATAGCTCCAGAAATCTCAATGTGTTTGTGAAAGAAACCGATTTTTCCCTTGTGTATCTCTGCCGAAAGGAGTGAAAAGATTTTCTTATTTAAGCAAGCAAACCCAACGGCTAACTCCTTCAAAAAAAAATAGAAAAATCTTCTGATTTTAGCAGCTTAGGAGATTTCTTCAGATTTCCAACGGCTAGGAGCAAAGAAGATAAGATTCTCCTAAAATATAGGGATTTGATACTCACGGGATAAAAACTGATTAGCCACTTAATATAGCCGTGTAATTTAGCCCAAAAAAGGATAAAAATCTTGGTTTCAAAATTTGAATCAATCATGGCCTAAAAATAAGGAATAAAGATTTTTCGGATTTTGAAAAAATCTCTAGCAAAAATGGTTTTGCAATCTGCTACATATATATAATAAATAATAATCTTTTTAGGACTTAACTAATCAGCCTAGGATTTCATAAAAGGATTCTTAGAGCAGCCAGCCAACCAAAAGAAATTTTCAGGTAAAATGGATGTGGCCACTGCAGTTTTAGGAACACCCTAGGCACCCTGTTTGCAGGGTTGTTTGGAAATGGTGTTCTGAAGCAAATCTCGAAAACCGTTTCAAGAAGTGTTAGATTGAGACTTTCAAGATTGGCATATTAACAAGAATCTAAAAGATAAAACCTAAATCAAATCGAGACTTCTAGTTGTAAGAATTAGTCATCTTGTCGAGGATGGATGTGTAACTCCAAACACCTTGGTCACCTTGATTACTCGGGTGATCTTGTGTCGCTGAATGTAGGAATTTGGTCTTTAAGACTTAGTCAGCTGTTGTCGAGATTTGTTGTGTGCTGATCTTTGTGTCACTGAAGCTTGGAACCTGTTCTTAAAACTTGTTCTCAACATTTAGTAAACAGAACAGGTAAGTAGGATCAATACAAACAACTGTGTAGGACCTGTTTGGAGAGCTTGTTTGGAACAACATTACTCAAGCAAGTATGCTACACTTGGATTTGTTATCATCAAAACTTTATACAGTTAGTTCAACAATTTTCCCCTTTTTGATGATGACAAACCAAGTGACCATATTGACAAGAAAAAGATTTTATTTTCGTAAGTGCCTTGAGTGCTGATATATATCCACACAGGTGCTAGGTCAGTCAAAAAACATATGTAAGTATAAAGACTAATGACTCAACCTTTCAACTCAACCTAGGTCAATGGTCCACTTATCTTCCCCCTTTTGGCATCATTAAAAAGGTACAAACAATAGTCAGAACATGGTGTTTGCAAGTGAATCACATAAGACATAGCAAGAGATAAGCAAGATATAACAGAACCAGATATGTCATTGAAAGTCCGGGAGGTGCAGAGAGGTCATCTCACCCTTCTTCACGGATGTGGGTGTTTGCAGGCCCTAGTTTTGACTCTTTTTCTCTTCTCTCCAGATTGAGGAACCGGAGTCACTGATTCGGTTGCTGCAGGAGGGATGTCCATGCCACTACTTCCCCCTGCCTCAAGAGACTGCTCAGCCGAGTTTCCTTGAAGACCAACTCCTAAATCGTCCTTAAACACCTCCTCATAGGACTCAGACCCTGTTTCGGGTACTGTTTCTTTTTCAGGAAACAGCCCGAAAGAACAGGGCTCAGAGAAATCAAAGAAACCAACATGGGACTCAAAGGCTTCATCTTGGGACCCAAGATTGCCACCAATTTTCCCAGTTAAAGCAAAGTTCTTTTCAGGGAGGGGACAAACAGTTGATCCCTCAAACACCACCAATTCCCAACCAAAATAGTAGGGAATATCTTTCAAACCCAAGCCCACTGATTTCAGGTCGACACTCTTCAAAAATCCAAAAGGTTTGAAGCTGATTGGGCGAGGAGGAGTGGAAGGTTTACCTTCTAGAATCGCCATTAAAAACGGCGAGAAGGCAACAAGGACAGGATCTGTTCGTGAGGCTGGTGCGGGTGTCCTGCTACCCTGAGATTTTGAACCAGAACTTCCAGAGCCGTTGAAGGAAGCCATTTGAGCAAGAATTAGAGAGAGATTAGGGTTTGAGTGAAAGGAAATTGCCGGGTATTCGAGAGAGAGAGAGAGGTGTGATGAGAGAGAGAGGCAAAGATTTGGAGATTTAAAGAGAGAGAGCATGCCAAATCTTTAAAGATTTACCCGTTACAACGGGTAGATCATTACTAGTCGCCTGCGCATGCCTCGAGAAGGAGGAAAATTTAAAGGCTAGACACAACTTGTTTCACATACTAACAATCAAGGAGCGTACCTGTTCTTGCTGCTTGATCTTGGAGGAGATTCAACGATAACAAGATAATAAAGGTAATCATATTAAATTTAAACGGATGCCAGCAACTGTAAATAATGCACATATACTAAAATAGCACAGAATTAATTGCAAACCATTTTTATTAAACACATTGTACCTTCAACCTATGGAAGTTACAAACAGGGGGAGAGAACAGGGTACTTAGGTTGTTTCAATCAAACCTAGTTCAAGTCTATTTTTCTCAAATTGATCTCTACTTAGCGCCTTGGTGAATATATCAGCAATTTGGTTTTCTGTGGCACAAAAATTCATTGAGATCAACCCTTTTTCAACATTGTCTCTTAAGAAATGATGACGTATGTCAATATGTTTAGTTCTTTTATGTTGACACGGATTTTTGGCAATATTAATTGCACTTGTGTTATCACAAAAAATAGGTATGCATCCAGTGTCAACACAAAAGTCTTTGAGTTGTTGTCTTATCCACAGTAATTGAGCACAACATGAAGCAGCTGCAACATATTCAGCTTCTGCTGTGGACATGGCAACTGAATGTTGTTTCTTGGTTGCCCAAGATACCAAACAAGGTCCAAGGAAATGAGCCATACCTGTGGTGCTTTTTCTATCAACCAGGAAGCCTGCATAGTCAGCATCAGCATATCCAATAAGATCAAAATTGCAACCTCTAGGATACCATAGAGCTAAATCAGGTGTATGTTTTAAATACCTTAGTATCCGTTTAACAGCCTTAAGGTGAGTTTCTTTAGGATTAGACTGAAAACGGGCACATAAACCAACACTGAAAACAATGTCGGGCCTACTAGCGGTAAGGTATAAGAGTGACCCTATCATGCCCCTATAGAGTTTCTCCTCAACTGAGGGACTCCCATCATCCATTACCAACCTGGTAGAAGGCGAAATGGGAGTATCAATGGGCTTGGCCGACTCCATTTCAAAACGCTTAAGTAGTTCCTTAATATACTTTTGTTGATGGATCATGGTGCCGTTTGAAGTTTGCTTGATCTGTAAGCCTAAGAAGAAGTTAAGCTCACCCATCATGCTCATTTCAAACTCACTCCTCATCATTTTTGAAAATTCATTGCATAAATCATAATGAGTTACCCCAAATATGATGTCATCAACATATACTTGGACAATCAACAGATGTTCCCCCTTAGATTTTAGAAACAAGGTATTATCTACCTT
This sequence comes from Carnegiea gigantea, assembly GCA_029747015.1. Lineage (NCBI taxonomy): Eukaryota > Viridiplantae > Streptophyta > Magnoliopsida > Caryophyllales > Cactaceae > Carnegiea > Carnegiea gigantea. The sequence continues at coordinate 4,839 of JAKOGI010001791.1, forward strand.
GCCTCTTCTAAAATCATTTTCAAGTAAAAAGCTTGACAATCGTTCATACCAAGCTCTAGGAGCTTGTTTTAGACCATAAAGAGCTTTGTCAAGTTGAAAAACATGGTTTGAAAATTCACTGTTTTCAAAACCAGGGGGTTGTTTGACATACACCTCTTCTTTAAGGTATCCGTTTAGGAATGCACTTTTGATATCCATTTGATATAGCTTGATCTCCATATGAGCTGCAAAGGCTATTAGGATACGAATGGCCTCAATCCTAGCAACAAGTGCGAAGGTTTCTTCATAATCGATCCCTTCTTCCTGATTGTAGCCTTGAACCACCAGCCGTGCCTTGTTCCTAGTGACTGTTCCGGACTCGTCCAGCTTGTTCCGAAACACCCACTTGGTTCCAATGATTGTTCTATCTGCAGGCTGGGGTACAAGGTGCCATACCTTGTTCCTTTCAAATTGGTGAAGCTCTTCTTGCATTGCTGTGACCCAATCTGCATCTGCAAGAGCTTCATTGACATTCTTTGGCTCAATGTTAGAGAGAAATGCATAGAAAGCACAAAAATTCTTAAGCTTAGATCTCGTTTGCACCCCAGTATTTATATCAGACAAGATTTGATCAAGGGGGTGTGAACGATGATGCTTCTAAGGTCGTGGAGTTAGGGGATCCACAGACACACTTTCTACTCTGGCTTGGATACTTGAAGAATTAGGTTCAGAAACAGCTCTTGAGCCTATTCCTTCACCTGTTTGCAGGCCTGTTCCTGAGGAACTGGACTGGTGTTGTCCCGAACAGGGTTCAACGTTGCTTCCCCCTGTTTGGTCCTCACCTTGCCTGCTGTTCTGAGGAACAGCTTCAGGACCCGTTTTCTCCACGGTGTTCTTACCTTGTTCATCTTGGTGCAACACTTCTTTTCGAACAAGACCTAATTCAAATCCTTCCTCCTGTGCATCATTCTTGCTCAACGAGTTAGATTCATCAAAAAGCACATGCACACTTTCCTCAACACACAAGGTTCTTTTGTTAAACACTTTGTATGCTTTACTAGGTGAGGAATAACCGAGAAATATTACCTCATCACTCCTAGGATCAAACTTCCCTAAGGCATCCTTCCCATTATTATGCACAAAACACCTACAACCGAATGTTCTTAAATGCATGATGTTGGGCTTTCTACCTTTGAAAAGTTCATAGGGAGTTTTGTTCAAAATAGGTCTAATCATGCATCTATTTATAATGTAGCATGATGTGTTCAAAGTTTCTGCCCAAAAGTTCCTAGGAAGACCACTAGTAATAAGCATTGTTCTAGTTATGTCTTCTAGGGTGCGATTTTTGCGCTCAACCACCCCGTTCTGTTGGGGTGTTCTTGGGGCTGAGAAGTTATGATCAACACCATGTGCATTACAATAGTTTGTAAAGCTTGCATTTTCAAATTCAGTACCATGATCAGACCTTAAACTAACTAAAGAGTGTCCTACTTTCCTTTCAACCCTTTTGAGAAAGGCAATAAAATTCTCAAAAGTTTCATACTTGGATGCCAAGAACAGGGTCTAAGTAAATCGAGAGTAATCATCCACTACAATTAGCACATACCTCTTCCCACCTCTACTTGCTATCCTCATAGGACCACATAGATCAATGTGTAACATTTCGAGAGGTCGGGTAGTGCTAACACAATTTTTTGATTTAAAAGACGATCTGACTTGTTTGCCTTTTGCACAAGCTTCACAAACCTTATCATCATTGAATTTGATGGAAGGTAGTCCAACAACTAGGTCTTTGGAAACAAGTTTGTTCAAAAGAGTGAGACTTGCATGACCTAGTCTCTTATGCCAGAGTATTATATCATCATTTAAAGCGCTCAAACAAGTCAGATTGTTTTGGGGAAGTGTGGAAATACATACTTTGTAAACATTTTTGTGACGCTTTCCCCTTAACACGACATCTCCTGTGTTTGAGTTTACAACCAAGCAACGTGTTGGTGAGAACACTACTAGGTTGTTCTTGTCACACAGTTGGGACACACTAAACAGATTGTGCTTTAAGCTATCAACTAGATAGACATTATCAATTGAGTGGGAATGAGACTCACCAACCCTACCTATACCGACAATTGTCCCAGACTTGCCGTTTCCAAACGCCACACTCCCACCATCCGAAGCTGTAAGTGAGAGAAAGTTGGATTTTTCACCGGTCATATGCCTCGAACACCCACTATCAACATACCACAGCTGCTTGTTTTCAAGGTTGTTCCCTATGCTGTTTGCTGGGTTGTTCTCTCTCACTTCAGCCTGCAAAACAAATCAAGGGTTAGTTTTGGGAACCCAGATCCACTTGGGTCCCATTCTTTTATACAGATAAATCTCATCTTTCCTAATCCAGATTTATTTTACATAACCTTCATTTCTTTCAATGGCATACCTTCTAGAAGGACAAGTGTATCGATAATGACCGGTTTTACCACAATGAAAGCAAACAATATTTTCAGGTAATCCAACATACTTTTTATTGACTGGGTAAGAGGTCCTTTTAGGAGCAAAACCTAGTCCCTTTTTATTTTGACTGTGTTGAGTGTTTAGCTATTCAAGCCTTTTTGAGGACTTGTTCCATAGCCTATTTGTGGCGAGATCAGATTCCAATTTTTTTATTTTCGCCAACAGGTTCTTGTTTTCAGCAAGTAAGGACTCAACCTTTTCTTTCAACTCTAGGGATTCCTTTTCTGCTTTGGCTAAAGTAACAGAGTGAGTCTCTTCTTTCAAGATCAAGGATTCCTTGAAGTTTTGGTGTAAAAAGGATATTTTCTATTCAACCTCGAGTTTTTCACTCTTAAGGATCTCATTTTCTAGTTCTAGGTCTCGAACATCTTTTTTGAATTCTGCACAAGTATCTATCAATGAATACAACAATTCTTCAAGAGTTGCCTTATTGAGACTACGTACCTTGTTCTTGAGATCAACAAGGCTGTTTGTTGACTCATCATCTGAATCCGTGTCATTTTGTGCCATGAGAGCTACAGCACCTTCATCAGTTTCAGACTCTTCTTCATCTTCAGAGGAGTCACCCCAGGCAGCCAGCATTGCTTTCGAGAATCGTTTCCCAGAATTGTTTGCAGCTTGTTTTCTAACTTGTTTCCTGGGGTGTTCGTGCTCTTGCTCTTCTCGAAGTAAGGGACAGTTTTTCACTATGTGGTCTGTTTTGCCACATTTGAAACACCCAGTAAACTGTTCTCGGGGGGTGTTTCTGGTTTTGTTGAAATCCTTCCTTTTGTTGTTTTCTTTGACTTTCTTGAAGAATTTCTTGAACTTTCGAGTCATCATAGCCATCTCTTCTTCCTCAAGATCAGAATCATCATCTTCTTGTGCTTTTAAGGCAAGTCCTCGATCTTTCTTCATCTCCTCTTTCTGTTGAGAATTTTTTCTCAGTTCGTATGTTTGGAGATTACCAATCAACTCGTCTAGGGTGATCTTGTTCATGTCTTTGGCTTCTTGGATGGCTGTTACTTTGGCTTCCCATGATCGAGGCAAAATCCTTAGAATTTTCCTTACCAACTCTTCAGTGGTGAAGGATTTTCCTAGGGATTTTAACTCGTTTGTTATGTGAGTGAAGCGGGTATACATATCCATCACATTCTCATGATCACCCATATCAAACAACTCGTATTGTCTCATGAGTAACTCAATGCGTGATTGTTTGACTTGACTTGTTCCTTCATGAGCTACTTGTAAAGCATTCCATATTTCTTGAGCTGACTCACATTCTGAGATGCGAGTATATTCATCGGGTCCTAGGCCAAAATAGAGAAGTTTCTTGGCCTTGGCATTCTTTTCCATTTTCTTGTAATCCTCAGCATCATATTCAGTAGGATCTTTGGGAACCTTTTTTCCATCTTCAAGAACTTTCGTGGGAACAAGGGGCCCGTTCTTGATGAGCATCCATAACTCGTAATCTTCAGCTTGTATATAGTTCTCCATCCTGTTCTTCCACCAACTGTAGTGTTGGCTATTGAAATAAGGTGGTCGAGTGATGGATTGGCCCTCAAGTATGCCTTGTGGTGCAGAATCTCTCAAGGTGTTAACCTTTTAGAAGAGAACCTGCTCTGATACCACTTGTTGAATTCTAAGAGTACACGACCACAAGAGGGGGTGAATTGTGGTATCCGATTTTCGCCTATTTACTGACAAACAGCCTTAGACCCTGATTGCAGAGACTGTTTCTGAATGACGAACAGTCTTGGGCCTTGTTTGCAGTGGCTGTTCCCAATTGGTTCAGAAGCGAAAATCAAGTAGATAAATGCGAAAATAAAGCACACACGATTTTTACGTGGAAAACACCTCCAGCCCAACTGAGGTGTGAAAAACCATGACCTACCTCGTGTAAGATTTAACCACTTCACTAACGGGCTGAACACGTTACAAAAGTAACACTCCTTGTTACAACTTGTAACCCACGTAACCTTCTTCTCTAAGACAGGTTACACCACGTCCAAATCTCTCTAGATTGGACACGTCCAAAGTCCACACGACTAAGGACACACTCACTCACTTTTGATCTGATATCAAGGATACAGAACACCTTACTGGGGTGCTTCTGACTTAAGCAGATGTAAGGTACAATGAAGTCCTAGTATGCCAATAGTTTTGAAAGCTCAATTTTTGCACAATCTTGTCACGGTTTTTTCTTTTGAAATGTAGCTCCAGAAATCTCAATGTGTTTGTGAAAGAAACCGATTTTTCCCTTGTGTATCTCTGCCGAAAGGAGTGAAAAGATTTTCTTATTTAAGCAAGCAAACCCAACGGCTAACTCCTTCAAAAAAAAATAGAAAAATCTTTTGATTTTAGCAGCTTAGGAGATTTCTTCAGATTTCCAACGGCTAGGAGCAAAGAAGATAAGATTCTCCTAAAATATAGGGATTTGATACTCACGGGATAAAAACTGATTAGCCACTTAATATAGCCGTGTAATTTAGCCCAAAAAAGGATAAAAATCTTGGTTTCAAAATTTGAATCAATCATGGCCTAAAAATAAGGAATAAAGATTTTTCGGATTTTGAAAAATCTCTAGCAAAAATGATTTTGCAATCTGCTACAAATATATAATAAATAATAATCTTTTTAGGACTTAACTAATCAGCCTAGGATTTCATAAAAGGATTCTTAGAGCAACCAGCCAACCAAAAGAAATTTTCAGGTAAAACGGATGTGGCCGCTGCAGTTTCAGGGACACCCTAGGCATCCTGTTTGCAGGGTTGTTTGGAAATGGTGTTCTGAAGTAAATCTCGAAAACCGTTTCAAGAAGTGTTAGATTGAGACTTTCAAAATTGGCATATTAACAAGAATCTAAAATATCAAACCTAAATCAAATCGAGACTTCTTGTTGTAAGAATTAGTCATCTTGTCGAGGATGGATGTGTAACTCCAAACACCTTGGTCACCTTGATTACTCGGGTGATCTTGTATCGCTGAATGTAGGAACTTGGTCTTTAAGACTTAGTCAGCTATTGTCGAGATTTGTTGTGTGCTGATCTTTGTGTCACTGAAGCTTGGAACCTGTTCTTAAAACTTGTTCTCAATATTTAGTAGACAGAACAGGTAAGTAGGATCAATACAAACAACTGTGTAGGACCTGTTTGGAGAGCTTGTTTGGAACAACATTACTCAAGCAAGTATGCTACACTTGGATTTGTTATCATCAAAACTTTATACAGTTAGTTCAACATTCTTTAAATTTTGTTTGAAAATGGCTGTCTCTATTCTCCAATTTGTCTTCAATTCCATGAGTGAGAGAGAGAGAGGAGAAGGATGATGTGGGAAAAGGAGAGAGAATAAGGGAGGGGTTTGGACACTGGGTATTGGGTAGTGAGGCAGCAGTAAAAGAAAATTTACTTAACGGTGTCGTTTCAATTTATTACTAAAACTAAAAAATAAAAATTTTAGATGAATAATGTCAAATGATAATTTTATTTAAAATTAGAGATTTTTGTGTAAATTCATATAACAAAACTTAGGCCCTACTCTTTCCATTGGTAAATTCAAATTTATCAACTTCAATTAACTTTAGCCAATTTCAATTTACTTTAACCTACTTCATGAACTTCAATAAAAAAAAATATCCACTTCAACTAACTTCAACTCACTTCAACCTACTTCCCACTATTTTAACCAACTTCTATCCAATATACCAAAAAAAAAATTTCAACCTACTTCAACCCACTTCAACTCAATTCAATTAAAAAAAAAAAAAATACCCACTTTAACCTAATTCAACCCACTTCAACTAATCTCAACTAATTCCATCTATTTATCAACCCACATTTTCAATGAAAAAAACAGGTCCTTAGCCCTTTTTTTTTTTTTTTAAGGTAGAAAAAAGTGAGTTCATTTACAATAAGGGAAAAAAATAACATGACTAAAATTTTTAAAAAAATATTCCTCTACATGTTAAATGTTTAATTTTTTTATTTAAATGAGAAATCCTTACAAATCAAACTACTTTAAGTAAGAAAATATTGAAATAAGTCAACATTTTTATTTAGACTGAGGAAAAAAAAATCCAATTAGTAAAGACTCTGCGAAGAAAGAGAAAAGGATTAGTGTCGGAGGAGAAAGAGTTGGCGACTTCTTTTATTCGATGACGCATCATTCTGCGATTCTTCATTTTTCTTGCAATTGAACGCCGGAAAGAATGAAAAATGTTAATTAAAACAACACTACTAAGTAAATCTCTCTTTTTTAAAAAAAAAAGGAGACCAAAATCACACGAAAGTCTAAAATTAGGGAGTTGCGAAACCAAAGGAAAAAAAATATGAGTAAAGCTAATTAGAAGAGAGAACCCAAAGATCGATAAGAAAAGAGAAAGAATTTGGCAAATAAGCAAAAACATATGCTGCTAAAGATGAATGGTCATCAAACAAATGGTGTACGAAGTTTGAGTAAGGGGCTCAAATTGTCAACTACACCGAACTCAATCCTATGCCAATGAACAACCAATTTGCTTATTTGAGAATAACCAAAATGTTCTACAAACATTATGATTTATGAATGCTCATCCACTTCTATCGGCCAACCAAAAATGTAAATTTTCAATCAACCAAAATGCTTATACACACTACAATAATATCAATATCTACTAATAACCTATAAAGCTCATATTAATAATAGATAAATGCTTATCTGAATACTAAAGAAATATTTATTAATACTAAATAACAACCTATTTCATGGTATTTCATAATAATTTCATCAGGATAAAGGGAAAAAAAGGACATAAAAGGTAATGTAGGCTTTTATTTTTTGGGCACTTATGCATGTCCGTTCAACTCACAAAGTTATAGAATGAACTTATTATACACTCATGCTATTTTTAGCAATAAAAGTTAATCCTCTTTTTTTCTTCTTTTATGAGATCATACTATTGTAAACCAAAGTTTGTTGAAAAATTACACCTACGTGGTTATGATGGAAACAAGTGTGGGAAGCAGGGAAGAAAGAACGCATTTTGTTATATTAGATGCATCATTAGGTGAAAAAATGAATGAAATAGAAAAAGTTGTTTGATAGAATGTATTTAAGAAAAAAAGAAAATAAATGAATATCATGAGAAAATAATTTATGAAAAGATAAAACAAAACATTTCTTAAAAAAACCGAGAATACATTTGCTCAGAGCATATTAAAAACATGATTAAATAAATAGGAGAGGAAACAAATCAATTTAAGGTGATATTAAAAATAAAAATCACAAAAAAATGTGCTGCACGTAAGATCAGAAGCTTCAAATAAAAAAGTGAAGGATTGTAAAAAAACATAAAAAGAAAAAAAAGTAGGCCTACATACCTGATTAAGTCAAATGAAAATCGAAAGTAAAAAGTGGACACATATATGGCCCTATTTGATATAAAGCTATTTGTATTAGCTGTTAGCTGTTAACTGTTTGAGTTAGCTGTTTGTATTAGCTGTTTGAATTAGCTGTTTGTTGAAAAACTGTTTGGTAACATTAGCTGTTTCTGATAAAGTTGTGAGACAAAAAGCTAATTCTTCAAAAAGCTATTACAAAAAGCTCATAGAATTAGCTTTTCAAATTAGCTTTTTAGACTCAAAAAGCTCTTTTAAAAAGCTCTTTCACCAAACATCCAAATTAGCTTTTTTACTTACTCAGAAAGCTAATTTTGCTCAAATAAGCTCTTTTTGGCCAAAAAGCTCTTCAAAAAGCTCTTTGCCGAAGCAAACATCATATCAAATAAATCCGTTTCATTGCAGTAATTTCTCTCAACTTGTGACGTCAGATAACATTAGTAAGCTTATGTAATTACCTAATTCCAAATTTATGGCACAACTTTACTTACAGAAGAAGGCGCAAAAGTTAATATATGCAAAATTTGAATTCAAATTTCTAGTAATAATTTCAAAATATTTTACTAATTTACTAACATCTTTTTAAATGAAAAACTAATAATATATCTTTGAAATAATAATGGGAAGGAGCCCAAAAAACAAAAGCAAAAGTAACAGTAGGTCCACACACCTAAGTAACTCCAACCAAAATTGAAATAAAACATAGGTACGTGCGAGTCCAAAGGAAGCATCAGATCAACTGAATTCCGAGGCATTTTGGAACATTTCGCTAAACTTATGACGTCAAATAATATCAGCCCTACAAATAAAGTTACATAAGTCTGAATTCATGGTATAATTTTATGTAAAACAGAAGGCACAAATATTAATGGATGTAAAATTCAAACTAAAATCTATAGTAATAATTCTATAATATTTTACAAATTCAGTAACTAATAACTTTTTCAATGGCAAATTAATAATAGACCCCTTCATCGGTCATCTCCGACGATGCATCATGTCAGACATCACTTTACAAGCTCTCCAAAGCAAGAGACCCCCACAATAATATCAACAACAGCACCTTTTAATAATAATTTTATTTTTGTAGACTTTAAAAAAATTTAAATATAGACAACCTTATTTCTATCAAAATTTTTATCAGTAAAAGACTGATTTCAAAAGATTCCCCCACAATATTCCACTTACAAAAACCAAAAAAAAAAAAAAACAAAAAGCCCCTAGAATAGTTGAAAACACAAAAACGAAAACAAAAGGTATCCCAAATGAAAAAAAAGATCCAACCTCCAGTTGTAAGCAGTTTCACCTACCGAGGACCAAACGACACCGTAATATCAGTAGGCATTTTCATTCTGTCACACCAAACGCGTGATTCCAAGTACAGCTTGGAGATCTTCCCCGCCACGCGTCTCATATCTGGGCGTTGATCAGGGTCTACGTGTATGCAATCCAAAGCGAGACGCGTTATCTTCGCGGCCACCTCCACCGGGAACGAGTCCTTCAACCGCCTATCCACCCACTTCCTCATCGTTCCCTCTCGCCCGGCGCCGTCATCCACCGCTTCCCTAGCGGCATCCGCGACGGAGATCCTCACATACTCCTTTCTTTCCTTGTTGAACCTGTTGCAACCATAAATTTCAACTTAGAATTAAATACGAACATCGAAAAAAATACATAATTGAATTTGAGCTATTATTACGCATTTGGGTACTACACTGTATCTGACCTGTATTTCACCGGATCTTCCCCGGAGAGCAGCTCCAGCAACACCATTCCGAAGGCGTACACATCGGACTTCCGAGTTCCGATCCCTGTCGATTGGAGTTCCGGCGGCATGTACCCTCTCGTGCCATTGAATTTGACGCTGTTAGATCTTGCTAGAGATTTCGGGGGCTTTTCCTCCTCGTCAATGACATCGGTGGTTTCTCTCTCCTCGACAGGCTCGCCGCAGAGCTCGGCGGTGCCGAAGTGGGAGATCTTGGCGTTGAAGGAGGGTTCTGTGACGATGACGCTGGTGGACTTGATATGATTGTGGACAAACTTGACGTCTAATCCGGTGTTGTGGTGGATGTAATCCAGTCCATTAGCAAGATCAGTCACGATCTGCATCCTCGACATCCAGGTGTTGAGCACGGTGAAATCGGGATTGTTGCGATTGTGGAGGAGATCGGCTAAGTTGGCGCCATGGATGAACTCATAAACGAGGTAGATGTAGTCGTCGGATATGGAAGCTCCGAGGAGGTTGACGAGGGCGATGTGGTGGGACTTGGAGATGGAAGAGAGCTTTTGTCGAATATTTTGTGGGCGTAATTGTTGTTGCAACTTCCTCTGGAAAATTATCACCTCTTTGCCCTGCAAATTGCAGCGCCATGACCTTGATGAAGAGGAGGAGTGGGAGTAGTTTTTGGCGAGGAAGTTGTTGGTGGCAGCGCGGATCTCGGAGATGTCGTAGAGGTGGGGATTTTCAGGGAGGGAGCTGCGGAGGCTGGACAGAGAATTGCGGCTCCAAACGGAGGAGGAAAACGACGAGGTAGTGGGTTTGTTGCCATCCTTAGTGGTTGAGTGATCTGAAGAGGAGGAAGAAGCTGGTTGTTGGGTGGATCGCCGCTGGCGGCGGGACGAGTTCGGTGAGGGTGACGTGGGCGACTCTACATCAACTGCCATTTTCGTCCGGCACATATGAATCCAAATTATGACTCCCCCCTTTTTTTTTTTTTTTGGCTGCTGATTTGTATGAATTCAGTAAGAACCTGGGGTTGGGAAAACATAACAAGTCAGAACAGGATTTTCAGTTTTTCAAATAGTCAACTTCATCAACGCATTGTCCCGGTTGACGGAATCAATCGGGTGGCACTAGCAGTCTACCACACGCCGGACAGAAGGTAGTCAACTAGCATAATCAAGAAAAAAAAGACAAAGGTATTTTAGTTTTGTATAAACAATAAAAAAGTTCTTTATATTTTAAAAATAACTACAGGATACTTTGATTTTTTAGAAAATAAATTGAAATGATTCTATTTACTGTTTACTTTATTTGCATTAAAGTTTTTAATTTTTTATATTTATAAATCTATTCTTATTTTTTAAAAATTTATTTTCAAAAAATTTAAATTTGTATTTGTGATATTTTGCTCACTAGTAGTATTTAAAGTTCTTTCTTAATTGGTATCAGAGTCACGTGATCAAAAAAATTAAAATAATAAAGTCAATTAACTGTGATTAGTTGTGATTAATACTTGAATTATCACCTGCCTGTCCTGATCCTAATTATTTTTACATTGTTCATTCATCAGAATGTAATACTTCATTAGCACCTCAATTAAACTATATCACGGATATAATTTTAGAATTAAAAGTACAATTAGATAAAATTAAGACTGAATTCAAGGAGTTTAAGAATCTGTTAACTGTAGTCCATCTTTCCCTTATTAACAAAGTTAGGCATAACGAACAAGTTACTCTCAGTATCAGTATTCTTTTTTAGCATAAATATTCTTTCCAAAACTCAAAAAACAAGATTTCATTTCCTTTGCACGTGATTAAAATTTAAAAAGAAGTAGGGAAAAAATCAGGTGAAAAATCAGTTGAAAAAGCAGAAAAAGAAGATGGAATATGAACAATATACTCTTGAAGAGTTACAAAAGATGTTTGAGAAGGAACAAAATTCGAAAAAATTAAACAAAATCATGAGCGTCATTAGCGATAAACATGACGTTTCATCTGATAAAAATGAAGAGATCAATAATGTCCAATTAAAACAAGAAATATATCAATAGATGAACCTTCTTAAACTTGATGATCTTAATGCAGTACCTTTAGAAGAAATTAGAAGAAAATTGGTTAAAAAATATGATAAAATGACTATTGAAGATGAAATTAATGAAATTGGAGAAGAGATTGACTTATATGAAATAGAGACTAATCTCGTTAAAGATATCATTCCTAAGTCTGAAAAATTTGGTGAACCTTTTAAGAGAAATACTCATTTCTTAAGATCGAGGTACGTCCCAGTAGGACGTACAAGCAATTTTTCCTTCGAGTTCATCCCAAGGTAAATCACAACTTTTGAAGAAATTATTTTTACTCCAATTAGTCAAACAAGATATATCTTAAATATTGATACAGCCCGTAATAGAGAAGAAATATTTGAGCACTCAAAAAGGAGAATGAATAGTGTCTTAAATCTAAACACTACATGGACTGCGCAAATTTTCTAAATTACATTGAACATAACTTTTCTGGCACGGTAGATGACTGGTATGATTCGTTAACTAAAGAAGGTAAAAACACACTAAGAATGATGGAGATACCAGCTACAATTTTCAAAAATCTATGTAAAGAAATTGAAATCGAGTTCATCGGAGCTAAATTTGATTCCGAAAAAAAAGTACGAGAATGGCAAAAAAAGATTAATAACATAGAATTGTGGGATATAAAATATATGGAAAATTATATTACTAAATTTAGTCAATATTATTACAAAATTGGGTATAATGAAATCAATTTTGGTATATTCTATGATAAATTGAATATCCTATAAATTTTATAACAAATGAAAAATACATTGTATATCTCAAACGAGCAGATGTCATTGATACCCTTAATTCTAGAATTTTTTATCTAAGAAAATGGATTAATGGTCAATATTTTGATCTTCAAAAGCAAAAGAAAATTAAGAAGCTATTGCTAACTTGTTGGGATTCGTCTCACCAATGAGGAAAAGAACCTGAAAGAAGACGAAAAAAAAAAAAGTTTTATAAGAAAAGAGTTTTAATAAGTAAAGGGGAAAGAAATATAGGAGAAAATATTATAACAAGTCAAGATCTAAAAAAAGTAGATTTTTTAGGAAAGTAGCTTATTATCTTACAGGGAAAAATAATTGTAAATGCTAGGCATGCGGAGAAGTAGGACATTATGTTAATGAATACAAAAATAGAAAGAATAAGAAACTGATTGAACCCTTGGAAAATTTAGATTATGTTGAGTTTAGTGAAGATTAGACCTGGCAAAACTGACGCGAGACCCAAAACCCGAACCGAATGACCCGAACCCATACCCGATCCGACACCCGAAATATGCTCACCCGAAAATGGACCCGAAATTCGAATTGACCCGAACCGAACCATACCCGACCTGAAATTTTTCACAAAGTTGCTTATTTTGGCATGACGAGCGTATTTGGCTGAAAATTAGTTGATCTGAAATCGACCCGAATTGAACCATACCCGACCCAAACCGAAATGACCCGAAATATCATTTAACTCGAATATAACCCGACCCATACCCGAATCGAATGACCCATTTGTCAGGTCTAGTGAAGATGAGGCTTTAGACCTATCCTTAAGCAACAACAAAGGAATTTTTAAAATTATATTGAACAATGAATATGAAGAAAGTGATTATGAAGAAACAAGTTATATGATGAATAGTAGCTCTGTCAGCCTTGATGATCTCTAAGAGAAGAATTTGTTGTAGACAATGATCATGAGGAAGTCAAAGGAGATTAGATTTTTCCCATATTCCAAAAGGATATGATCTTTAAAAAAATCTATCTTTCAATTAAAAAGTAAATGCATATATGAAATGATGAAAAAAGATTTACAGATAATGGATTATGAGTATGATATTAGGAAAGTTAATCTTATTAATTGAGAGAATATCCTTAAACATATCCAAGATAGAAAATTTAGGTACATCCATGTCGGAAATGTCCAACTTCAAATCACTCCATTACAATATTATGGTAAAGATATTGATCTTTACGCTTTACTCTGCGATATTAGGCACACCAAATTTAATAATCAGATCATCAGAGGGATAAAAATCTTTTTATGTAATGGACCAGTAGGTTTCAACTGTCGACTTGGATATTATGTGAGTCCAAAAGATGAATTTGCAAAAAACTTCTTATCCCTTAAGATAAAAATAGTTGGGATGGATATGAAAAGAAGAGAATATCTTTCAAGGGTATTGTGAAAAATCATCTACAAATTAGATAATACTATAGACCAAAGGACTAAGGTGGCAATGATAAAAGTAAAAAAATTTGAAAGTTCTACCCTGATGCAAAAAATCCAGAGAATTAAGTCTAGCCCTCAGGATATAAAAATAGATCATTCATAGATATCTAACTTTGCCAACCCTACAAAAATTAATAAGAAAAATGTAATAAAAATTGATAAGGAGGGTAAAATCACCATTAAATCCAAATTATTAAGAAGCATAAGTATAAAATCAGATTAGGGAGAAGGATCTTCATCAACTAAAGAAGAGTTTGAAGAATATTATATAATTAGCATGACCAATGATATGAGTAGAAAGAGTTTTGAAATTGCAAGACCCAGCATAGATCGAATAACAAGTCTAGATATAAAGGTCATTGGGTACAAAATTAGAATTATTAGTGAACCAATCTATGAGGATGAATTAGTCAAAAACATAACTATAAAAATATGCTATGAAGCTATCAATACAAATCTTAATAGTATCTATATCTCAATATAAAGGTATGCTTAGAGAGATATAATAAATACAAATTATGTGCTTACATATATAGTGGTTGTTCTTTATACTTTGAAAAAATATCACTATTTTCAGAATTTATGTGAAAAAGAGTTAAAAATTCTTTATAAGTGCGGATAGCTGATAATAGCATTATGATTCATAATGAGGCAATAAAAGGGTTATTAATAGAATTAGGAGGAGTTCAATGCATTATACCCGTTCTATAGACTACTAATTAACTCTCTCATGATATGATTATTGGAAATAATTTTCAGAGATTATATTCTCCATGCACACAGACCGTAAACCAGATAATAGTCACAATTAATGGGCACTCAATTCCTATTGAAAAATTAAATAAAGCTTACACTCATCAGAAAATTAAGTTTACACGTAGCCAACGTGGTGAGAATGTAATGCCAGCACAACGTGAAGCAGCACTGACAATCTCATTGCTCGAATTGCCTATTAAAGAACAGATTAACGAACAACAAGAAAAATTATATAAGGAACTCTACTATGATAATCCACTAAAGTTTTGGGATAAAGATAAAATATTTGCTAAAATCGCTCTATTAAATCCCAACACTATTATCCGAGTCAAACAAATGATGTATACCCACCAGAATATCCAAAAATTTGATAAAAAAATTAAAGAACTTCTGAATAAAGGATTAATCAGGAATAGCAAGAGTCCTTATACCAGTCCTACTTTCATGGTAAGAAATCATGCAGAAGAGAAAAGAGGAAAAGGCAGAATGGTAATCAATTACAAAAAGTTTAATGATAATATTGTCTTTGATGGATATTATATTCATAACAAAACAATCCTTTTCAACAGAATTCAAGGAGCTTGTTGGTTCTCGAAAATGGATTACAAAAGTGATTATTGGCAAATAAAAATAGATGAGAAAAATATTCTTTTAACTGCATTTAGTGCCCTAAAAGAACATTATGAATGGATAGTAATGCCATTTACTCTTAAAAATGCACCTTAAATATTCCAAATTAGAATGGATAATATCTTTAAAAACCTCAATCATTTTATTTAGTTTACATGGATGACATCCTTATCTTTTCTAAAACCATAGAACAGCACAGAAATGATGTCTTAGCAGTCACCCATAGATACGTTGATCATGACATTATACTTGCTAAGAACAAATGCATTTATACTGAGTAAGAAATTGAGTTTTTAGATTTAGAGATAAAAGTTGGGCAAATCATCCTACAAAAGTATATTCTAGAAAAAATAGAAAAAGTTTCTAAAAAAATTGAAGATAGGAAGCAGCTAGAAAGATTTTTCGGATGCCTTACCTATGGTTCAGATTTCATTAAAGATTTAGTCAAATTAAGAAAGCCATTGCAGCAGAAATTCAAGAAAGAATTAAGTTTGATATGAACCACTAATGATACAAAGATTGTTCAAAACTTCAAAAAGATGTGTAAAAATCTTCCTGTCCTTAATTTGCCTAATGAAAGAGATGATTTAGTTCTTAAAACAGATACCAATAATGAGCACTGGAGTGCGGTACTCAAAATCAAAGAAGGAGAAAAACTCTGCAAATATTGCAGTGGAAGTTTTAATAAGGTAGAATGCAACTATCCTATAATGAAAAAAGAAATCCTTGCAGTCATAAGGAAAATTGAAAAATTCTTAATCTTTTTAGTCTAAAAACATTTTCTTATTCAAACTGATTGCAAAGGAATACTTAGTTTTGTAAAAAAGAATTTATCAAATATGCAAGCGTAAGGGCGATTCCTACGTTGGTAATTATGGTTTAACCAGTTTTCCTTCTCTATTGAACATATACGTGGATCGAAGAACTCTCTGGTAGACAGTTTAACTCGAAAACTCACCAATGGTGATCATCAAAGCTGACCTCCTGCCAGAAAAGGAGGAAATCCTTAATGAGATGTCATTTCTACTAGAACGGGTTTCGCCTTCTAGTAAAGTTCTTATTGATAACCTAAAATTCCAAACAAAAAGTAGATCACGTTTTGGTCTACTTTCTACTGCCTACCTAATAACCCAAAGATTTTTCCTTATAGAGTTACAAATTAGTTACCTTCAGTGTCTTTATATATTCAAGAAAAAATAGGTTCTCATATTTGAGAAAAATGATTCAATGACTGGTATGCAGCCTGTATCGACTTCTATCATCATTATTCTTATAATGTTTGGGAGTTTTGGAGTACAATGATCTATTTTTCCGATAGATTGGAAGTTGATGGCATTTGTTTTCCAGTAAATTCATTATCTCTAAATGATCCTGTCTTTAAATTTTGGAAATACGGGATGATACTTTACTTCACAGAAATCCCAGATCCAAAATTTCTATTTTTCTCAACCTTAACTAATTTTCAACAATGTATGTTCAAAAGGATCCATTGGATTCTTACGTCTTCTGAGGGTGCAACAAAAATTTTAGTTCGCAGATGCCTAACTTTAGAGGTTTATAACACTCTAATTGAATATGAAAATGAAAAAGTCAAACTAGCTCATTATCTTGTTCAAATAATTGATTACGACGATTTCAATGATCAACGACAAAATTGGATTTATGGAAATCCAATACATTTCGTTACTAATCTTGCTTTATTAAGGACCATGGGATTTTTCAATATTTATCATCAATGTTGGGCATTAATCGAACGAGAAAAAACATTAATGCATTATGAAAATAGTACTTTTGCCTATGATAATGAATTCAAAGACTACATGAAGGTGGAAGGAGCAGTGTCAGAAAATATTTTTGATTATCTCTTTGATACTGGAGGTGGAAAATTCTTATCAGAAAAAGAAAAAAATATCTCCTTGAATTATTTGAAAAATGGGATCCAGAGTATCTTAAGCAACTTGATGAAGATTTTGATGATTATTCAGATAATGATGGTCTGGAAGGTATAATTAGAGATGAAGGAATGCTGAATCTCAATATGATGACTAGTCTTCTCATTACTAAAAGTTCTGAAAAGTGGCTGCCCCATTATTTTACTATTTTGATAAGTATCGGGTTTGTAAAATAAAGTGTGTACTGTAGAATCAGTATGTACTATAGCCATTAGGGTATCCTATATACCCTCCATCCTTCTATAAATAGAGAGGTCGAGTGCTGAGAAGGGCACGGCCATTTGAGCATTCTTGAGCACAAGAGAAGTTGGGATTCTCCATTTCTCTATGAATAAGCATCTTTAATGATCTTAACTTAAGTCCCTCTTCAAACTTTCAATTGTAGTATAACCACTTTGAAGCTCTCAATAAAAAAAGTTTCTCAGTAGGGAACGTTATTCAATCGAATCTTATATCTTAAATATTATATTTTCTTGATTAAAGTCTCACTATCCTTTAAAAATACTTAAAACTTGATTAATGACTACGGTTTGAGGTAAGAAACGAAACAGATTTGTGCTGTGCTTGATCTAAGAAAGGTGAGGTTGAGATTAGCAATCTCTGTAAACCGGAAGTTAGAAGAATGCCGGAGTCCAGTGCCAACTAAGTTCAAGTAACGGTCAAAACTTTCTAATTAAGTTTTAATTATTTTGATAAGCGTGGTGGCCTATAACCACAGAAATTATACTGTATAAGATATAAGTAGTAGATTGTGATAACTAGTACCAGTAAAGTCATTATAGAAGTTTAATGAGTCAAAACAAGCTTATTTGTACGTTTTTCCTATTTCTGGAACTATTCTGCAATTTCTAAAAGTTCAAGGGCTAAAATAATAGAAAAAAGGACCTAAAAGTCTTTTGTTCGAAAACTTGTAGACTCCCAGTGTCATTTTCAAAAAGTCAGAGATCAAAAAGTATTTAACCAAAAACATAGGGTACTTCGGAGTTATTTATTGCAAAATCAACCCAAGTTGGAAGGGGAAAGTACCAATGAGAAAGCTTATGTTCTGTTGAGCTCCCCCCCCCCAGCCCCCACCCTACTTTGTAAAAATCTTTATAGTTTGATCATCGAGAGGATATTATTTTTTTTCTATGAAAGGGCTCTAAGCATGTAAGATATTTATTTTGTAAAAATATTCATAAAGTTCCTTTAGTTTTATTACAAAATATTTATGTCATTGAATGTAAATATTCACTTTAAAGAAAGAACATTTTGGCTAGTTTTTCTATTAATTATTTGCATGAGTTACATAATGAATCCATGTTTTAAAGTCGACTTTTTCTCGGCTTGTGTGATTCACAATCATGCAGCATTCTAACTTAAACTATGGGGCAATTCACGAATCAATCCATACAAAATAGTACTTTTTTTTGTTTGATTATCCTCTTTTTTACATGGCATCTGACTATTTTTCTATTGAATACCTTTTATAGGTGAAAGGGGTTTACAGTTGGATTGATGAGTAACTAATCAGTTATTAAAAGATGGCTTGATGAATCACAAAACACATACTCTTATAGGTAACCGTATTTTTTTACGTGCTATAATGACAGTTCAATGTCTTAACTGTGAAATGATTTCAACTACTTCCAATGGGTAGCTTATCCATGTCATAAGTGGCCTTACCGCCTTACTAAGCATTGCCAATCTTTCCCCTCCTTTCAACTTCGCTAGTTGACTTTGTAAATAAATCCTTTTCGCCAATATTCCATTTGGCATTTCTAAGAATTAATTGATTAGTGATGGCAAAAATATGTCCAATCCAGAGCTTTCGAATTTGCCCAATTTGAAAAAAAATCAGGTACGGGTATGAATTTTTCAACCAAATTTTAAATTTAGACACAACATTTTTCATGTTTCTATTGTCCGAACTCGAATTTAACTTATCCAAATTATGGGCCCAAAAGATATCGGTTGTTAGTCATCATTTTGTTGTCTGAACTTTGACATCATCCTCGACTGGAACCCGAATTTTTGCCAGCGCTATAATTGGTAATACCTAATTATCACCATCTTGGTGATTATCTCTATAAATGACTGTCATTTGCAGGTGTTTGAATATATGCATACAAGTATACTTCACTCTTGTTTCCCACAGTACACATGATGTAACCTCATAGATGTCTCAATATATCATCCGAAAAATCATTATTCTAGTTGATACATGGCATAAATATCTGTAAGGGAAGCACCCTTAAATAAGCAGTAAAGTTTTCACCTATTACACAAAAGATTATCCTTAATGACCCCTTCAACTTGCAAGACGACGCTTACATTTGTTACCTTCATGGCGAAGTATACGATGCGGTCCCACGAGGAGGACAACGGTAAATTGAGGGAAATTTTGACATACGAAGATCACGCACTTAGTAGACGTCAGACAACTAGTACATCACCTAGCGTATAATCTGAAACTTACTTAACAATATTAGTGCACATGATGTGTACTCTAATAACCATCTTCTTCGAGATCAGTTCAGTTGCCTCCAGGAGGGTAGCTACTGAAGTCTTGTTTCGGGATTTCATTCTGATAGCCCGTATCGCTTACTGGGTACGAGTCATCATCATCACCATCATCGACCGACATCATTCTTTGCTGAATCTCTGCCTTCAAATCTCTTCTACTGTTTCCCATCAAAATGCTGAACGACAAAATTAAGATCTCGAGAGCCACCCTGCACTTAGGAGCCAGTCAATAATAATGTATTTATATATGAGGTCGAAGAGTGTTAGCAAAGAAATAGTTGTGTAAATATTTTGCCAAGGGGGGAGTAACAGGTCGGGCATTCATTGGATTAAACAGGTGGACCTTTATAAAATAGAGTCAATAAAGGATCGAGTCAATAATAGACTGGATAAAAATTGGGCCAATCCATTAAGGTATCTTAACGGGCCAGATCGAGTTGGCCCATTTATGGCCTGTTTAGTGACTCATTTTTTTTTTACATACTTGATGCACTAGTTTATATGTTCCAATTAGTTAAACTTGTTATCAATGCTTTGCACATGATAGTAATTATTATGCACAGTTTTTTTGGGCAAGTTTGTTCTATTTTAAAACATGCCAAAAGTGGGTCACCCATAAACCGATTCGGTCCTTTGCTATCAGCAGCAATTCTGTTGCGAATCTCGTTACTTTGTAAGTGATCGATGATACTTCATGATCATATTTTGAGATTAAATCTACAACCAATGATCCAAATGATCAAGTTCTAATTTTATTGATGTTTTTAGTTTTATTTGATGCACATACTAAGATTTTTGTTTCTTTTTTTTTTTTTGGGGGGGGGGGGAGGAGGGTTGTGGAGTGCTGGAACAGTTTCCGGTATATTTCCATGATTTTTGAAATGCAGGAGAGCCTTTTCCGTCATTTAGATCCTGTAATTTATCTAAACAAATTCTTTTTATTTTTTTTTTTACTTCAAAGGAAAACAAGAAAAGAACACATGGAGAATGAAGCATGAGAAAGGAACATTATGGTCTGTTTACCTGTAATTGAAGTTTGGAATCACAATAGAATAATAGGAATTAAGATGCTGTAAAGAAAGTGGGCTTTTACCTACAAGGTCTCATTGTGTCTTTCTTTTTTGATCATTTGCTTTTATTAGTGCATCTGATGCTGCTTAAATTGAGCTTTGCACTTCTGGAACATCAGCAAAAAACGATAAGACATATGGTTTACTAATTCACAAAATAACAAAGTAAGACAAATATTTGAGTAAACAAATGGGTAAAAATTTTGTCATCAAAATGTACAAGTTTAGGTCTATTCACTAAATAGGATTAACTTGGCTGTGTATTTTCTAACTTTAAATTTGGACTAGTTTAGTTTGGATGAAAAATTACAGAAACTTTAGTTGAAACATTAACTCACAAAAAACACTCCTTAGATGGTAATGGACGGGCTGGGGTCATTTGGCCCGTAACCCAGACCAGTCCATTAACAAATGTGCTGGGCCCAACTCAACCCGTTTAGTTAGTGGGTTGGCCCTGTCTGGTCCAGCCCTGTCTGTTGCCCACTCCTAATTTTGCCTATATTTTTCCTGTATTTACCGTGTATCAGGTATGGCTTGCTGATCAAGTTAGGGTTACAGTAAGAGGTTAGCTATAACTCTTTGTGATGTATATATGTGATGTGTGTGCTGCTGTTATGAGAGTGAAGAATATGCACAGAAACTTCTCCTTTCTTCCCTATTTTATTTCATGGTATAAGAGCACCATAACCAAGCACTGATTCTTTATTATTAAAGGAGAGGAAGAATCAATCATGACCGGGGAAGGGAAGAAAGGCAATGAGAAGGAAGAAAAGAAAGGTGAAGAAACAGAATTTGTGATAGGTCCCCATTCACCATATTCCCTTCATCCATCGGATGCATCCGGGGTTATAATAGCGACAATCAAGTTTAACGGCAAAAACTATGACCTATGGAAAAAAGCCATAAAAATGGCACTGAAAGCAGATAACAAGCTTGGTTTCACTAATGGAATTGTTACAAAGCCGATCGAAATCACTTCTGGGAGATGATGAACTCTATGGTATGTTTATGGCTCTTGAATGTCATAGGACCAAAATTGCGCGCTAATGCGGCGTATGTGGAATTTGCTCTAAAGATGTGGGAAAACTCGCGAAAACATTATTCAGTACCAAACACTTAGTTTTATTTGGTTATTTGGTGAATGTCATATAGCCTCCAGTAAATGTTTGGGTACCAAAACTATCCATTTAAGTACTTCTAATCACTAGTTTTACTTGTAATCAGAATAACTTCTAGGTTTTATTTGATCTTTGTGATTTTTGTAACTTTTAGGTTTTATTTGATCTTCGTGATTTTTGTAGAAAATAATAATGGATGTAAAAAGAGTGCAATAAAGGGATGAAAATCAAGAAAAATGAGACCCAAGTTAGCACATAGCCTATCGGCCTATTTCTTCATGTGAGTTCACGCCAACTCCAGTAAATTGCTCCAGCCCAACGGAGAAGCAAGCAAAAGAAAAAAGAGGAAAAAGAAGAAGTGGCTGGCCTGACCCAAGTGCAGCGCCCCATTTCATCTGTTGGGCCAGCTTGCGTGAAATCCGCCAGCTTCCTCAGCCTTAACTTCCAAGCGCGGCCTAGCTCCAGTCTACCACATTCTCCTTCTTTCACTTGGGCCAGCTTTGTTTCGGCTGTCTCCTGCCCAGCGCCTAGTGTTCAGTTCGCGTGGTCGAATCCAACAAGACAGCACGCCTCTGTAACGCCCCAAATTAAACATATTTTACTGTTTATATTCTCCTTAATAAATCACTCAATTGTAATCTGATAAATCCAATGATAGGGGCGTTACCGCCGTCCCAAAGGACAAGGCTTGAAGTATGTGTCCTGGAATAACATAGTTAAGCATAACCTCAACCATACACATTCACACATGATCATTCATTCATAATCAAGTATTAACCAATGCAAGATTTATAAACCATAGTTAGATAATTCACCATGTAATCTGCATCCTCATACACCGAAGAATTCAAAATACTACTTTAAAGTATGTATATATTGTACCACTGCTGATTCATACAGATTTCCTTGTTTAACTTATTCCCTTCCGCTAATTTGCTAGCATGAGGGTAGTTCTCTGAGCATTTGTCTAAAGCAAAATATGAAAAACATTTCGAACTGTGAGCCGAAGCTCAGTACATGCATTCCGGAATTGTTAAATGATCATTGAAACACTGATTGGGCCTGCTTTGCAATTCATTTAAGGCCAAAATAGGAAATGAGATGAATATAAAACTGCATTACTAATTATTATCTGATAGTGAATCCTTTGATACTGTTACGATCTATGGATAAGTGTACACCTGCCAAGCCGATCGGGGACCTGGTCAGAAGCCGCGTGGGTAACTGAAGGGCGAAAGCCCTATAGATGATAACTGACGGGGTCACTAATTAACTGATAAATCATTGTGTAAACTGATTCATTGATGTACTTACCAAATATGATACTTTAATAAATGAACTCTGATTTCTAAAGATACAGGTAATGGGCGTACCTAGAATCTTTAAAATGATATTTCACTTGATAATACTTATGTGCAATGAAAACGATAGACTAGGCCCCGATTCTGCTAAAGAAATATAATTATAGGTAAATGTAGTTAGTAAACAATATTTACTCCCGTTATAATGGAAATTGATTAATTAAAAAACTTCCACAATTCCAATAATTCAATATAAGATAAGTTACAACAAAATAATTTGAAAAATAAATCAATTAGGGTTATTGAACTTGAAATACAACAAACTGAAACAAAATAGACCAAATTGGAATGATTGAGGTGATTATGAAAAGATCTTAATTAATATTAATAAAATATGGGTTTCTGATATTTTCGAAATGGATAATGGAAAGTGTAATGCTTCTAAAATGGACAATAGAAGGCTTAATGTCAAGAGAGGTGTTGTGAGGTTCATAAAAGCTCAAATAACACTAGCTTGGTTTGATGGACACTGATTTTGAGTCATTACTCTGCTCACTTCCCAAATTTCATTTTCATGCTCATTTAACTTGGTTTTCAACCCAAGTAAGGTTCTATACATAATCACACTTGTTGAACTCACTACACTTTGTAATTTCCTTGCAATACCTATAATTATATAGAAACTTCTGAAAATATTTCCAAATGCCACGATTTCTACGTTCACTCATATTACCATTTGATGGTCTGCATTAGAAAATCCATATCTTTCACTCCCGACCTCCAAATAAGATGTAAAACCCCAATATGAAAAGCTCATAATATCCACTAAAACATTTATTTAGGACACAAAGCATGATTCACATAGTAAGGTCCCTAAAATTAGGGTAGAACATAGACGTACACAATTTCAGTTCAATCTGCACAGCCGTAGCAAAACGACCATAACTTTTTCCATAGAACTCGGATTAAGGCGATTCAAAAAGCATGTGAAAGCTAACTCATTGATCTATCCACAGACCAAAAATCACAAATTTTCAATGAGTCAATCAATACTAGGTTTTTCATAAATTCCACTATTCAAAACTACTCCCAGTTCCGAGGTATTCTGTGCAGTCTTCAGTAAAGTGGCCATAACTTTCTCTATACAACTCGTAAGTAATTCTAGAGCCCATTGAAAGCTAACTCATTAAGGTATCTTCACACCAAAAATCATAATTTTCTCGTGTCCCATGAAATACCAGTTTATTCATAAACAGACCCCTGTTTTGGGTCTGTTTTCCAACCCTAAATCACCTAGTTTCATCTTTTCTTCATATAACCACCCACTAAAATCACTCTTTAATTCATTCGAAACCGTAGGAACATTACCATAATCATTTATAATGATAAGGATTGCAAAATCAAATACAAAATAATCCAAATCCATCATTTCAAACTTAAACTAGCATGATTAAGAAGTAACCCTAACCCTAGCATAATCCAACTTCAACTCCACCATGATCCATCACCAAGATAACTCTTAATTCAATCAAAACAACATGATCCATCATTAAAACAACCAAAACAAGAAGCAAAAACCATAAATCCAAAGAACAAGATTAAAGTTACTTACTTTGAACTTGAAAAAAAAGTGGTGATGGAGATGATGCGTGGTGATTTTGAGGATGGAAGATGGTAGCCAATGGAGGGAGGTTGTTGGGGGTAGCAATCTTGACCAGAGGCTAGCCGGAAAGTGGCTGGAAAACACGAAAATAGGGGCTGGGGGGCCTGCTGGCCTGAGGTAGAGAGAAGGAGGAGAGAAGAAGAGAGACAAAGTGACTTGAATACTTGCTTGGTGGAAAATGAAGTGAAAAAAAACTTGGTTGACATTTAAAGTGCTAAAAGCTACTTTTTACCAAGTATAAATTAAGCCTAATTAAGGGTAATTAGCTAAACAAATGTACCCAAGTCTCGTTGCGCCGAAATCGATCTTAAACGGGGTCGGGTTCGGAAAAGAACTGAAATCGGGTGCATTTGCAAATTTTTTTTGGTTTATTTTTTTTCGAAGCGCGAGATTAAGATGCTTGTGGTGTCATGAAAAATAATTTAATTACTTAAATCATAATTATCGAGGCCTACGATCAATTTTCCCGAAAAGTTTCGGTAAATGAAACTCAAATTGCAAAGTGGACCCCCAAATGAATTCTCCCAACTGGGATGATTAAATGAGATAAATAAATATGAAAAATTAATAACATGACTTAATTAAATAAATAAACATGATTTAGGGTCGGGCTATTACAGCCTTCCTCCCTTAAAGAGTTTCGTCCTCGAAACTTATGAACTTTGTTAATACATGCAAGGTTATCTCAACTAGATATGGGTACTTGACTTTCACTTCTTCGTCAGATTCTCAAGTAGCTTCTGAAGAGGTATACATTTCCTAAAGTAATTTGATTAGAGATATTTGCTCGACGCTTAACTGCTAAACCCTGCGATTTAATATCTGGACTGGGTGCTCTTGAAGCACAAGACCCGCAATGACTGCAATGGGTTTGCTTATAACAGCATGATTAGGATATGAAATGTACTGCTTGAGTTGTGAGGCAAGAAACACGTCATACATATGTTTGAGCTATATAGGCAGACCTGGTAGACAAGCTATGCAATTCGGCCTTTCAATAAACTGACATAGTCTAAAAGATCGTGACCGCAATTTAGTTTGCAATTCAATCTCTTTACACCCTTAATTGATGAAACTTTTTGAAGAACCTCACTATATACATGAAAGTCCAAGAATCTCCTTCTTTTATTAACATAGTATTTCTATCGCTTTTAATAGGATATTTTCAGGAATCTTCTAACATGTGTCACCTTATTAAACGCTGGAGAAGATCTTCATGACCCATAAGATGATTTGTTGTCAATGTCTGCTGTCGTTTTGTCCTGATGTTTAATGAAGGATTCTCTGTTAGTGCTATCATAACGTTGACCACTGGGAGTTCCATACTTTCTGCAAATGCAAATGTTGGTCGTAGGTCGTGAAGCACTACGGGCTCCAACTTAGAAGAGTTGATCCATTGATATTTTTAGATGCTTGTCCATCTGTTTGAGGATGATAAGAAGTGTAAAAGTTCAATCTAGTTCTAAAGGCTCTTTGAAGTGCTTGCTATAACAGGTTTGAAATCTCTGATCTGGGTCATACACTATCTCTGAGGGAATCCCATGACAAAGTCCATTGAAATTGAATCCCTTTCTCAAGATTTTGCTTTATTCTTTGGAGCTCAGGATCACTATCCTGATTCACTCTAATTTCCTCCATCAGGAAGGGCTATAAGGTAAGCGCCGGCAATTGAACATTCACCTTCCTATTTAGGGCATCTGCCATAACATTTCCCTTTCTTGGTTGACATTGGATCTACTATAACTGATGGAGCTTCTTCGGCATGAAGATGTACTTGAAGCTTTGATGATCAGTATTGATTTTTGCATGGTACCCCATATAAATAATGTCTCTAAATTTTCAATGCAAAAACTAGAGAAATGGGTAAGGTAATTCTTCTCATAAGACTTGAGCTATTAGAAGGCATAAGCCACCACTTTATCTTCTTGCTAACTTTGTAGCTTGCTTCAACAAATTGGTCGGGGAAGACAATATTTGTCAAATCCTTCCTGAACTCGATAAGTCCATGCTAAACTCAAACAGTTTCTAGGCTTAGTGCATTGGTGGGTGTTGGGCACTTTGTAACCGCTTTCAGCTTGTGCAAATTAACCTTAATATCTTCCTTTGAAGTCATATGCTCCATAAATATCATTGCTTCTAATCAGTACTCATACTTTTTGTAGTTGTCATGTAATTGATGTCCCTTCAAGGTCTGCAACACTGTCTCAAATGAACAATATGCTAATCTCTATCCTTGGAATAATTCAAGATGTCTTTTTATAAACACCACCACAAACTTCTCTAAATAGGGTATAAAACTCTATTCATAAGATCCATAAAGGCTGCAGGGCCATTGATTAGACCAAAAGGCATCACAATGAATTCATAGTGACCCAAACATGGTCCTTAGTGTGATTTTGGGAACTTCTTCAGGTATAATCCTAAGTTGATGGTACCTTGGCCTTAAATTAATCTTAGATCAGACTCCTACTCCCTGCAGTTGATCAAATAAGTCATCTACTTGGGGCGATGGGTATGTGTTTTTGATGGTGATCTTGTTCAGCTCTCTATAACCAATACATAACCTCTAAGTTCCATTCTTCTTCTTTACAAATACAATTGGGGTACCCCATGGGGACGCGCGTGGTATGATAAAGCCCTTCTGTAATGACTTCTCTAATTAAATCTTCAGTTCTTTAAGCTCAATTGTGGCCATATGATACGAGGTTTTGAAGATAGGTTGAGCATCAGGGATTAATTCAATCTCAACATCAATTTCTCTTTGCGGAGTAGTCCAGATAACTTTTCAGGAAAACATCTCTAAATTCACAAGTTATAGGGATATCTTCTGCTTTTTCTTCCTTCGGTTGAATGTTACTAGCATAACACCAATACATAATATATCCTTGACATAAGAGCTCATTGGTTTTCATAAAAGAATTTAAAGGACAAGGTTTTTCCTCTATTTGACCATAAAGCATATTTCTCTCCCTTGTTCATCTCTTGAAAGAACCTTAGGGTCACAACCTATCTTGACCCCAGAAGTACACAACCAGATCATTTCCAAAATCATATTAAAGTTTGACGAGTCAAATTGAATCAGAACTTCAGGGGAAACAATCTCACCAATAGTAATTGAAACAAATTTATGAGATGTAGAACACTTAACTCTAAAGTCATTAGACAACTTGATTCCATAATTGGTTTCTGCCTTCTTATTCTCAAGGTTCACTTGCATGGCAGCTCGTGTGAATATAAATAAATGAGTGACAACTAAATCAATCAATACACAAAATGGTTTCAAAATTAAAGGAGAGTTCGAGTAACTACTGCACCAAAGGTGGCAGTATCCTTCTTGCTCAACACCTACGACCTTCCTACAGCTGCGGGCCTTGAAAGTGGGAGCCCTTGTCTGCAGCCTTTAGTCTTCGGGAGCAGGTAGCGATGAGGTGCTCTGGGCTACCACACCACGTGCATTTGTTGGTTCCCACTTAGCAATCCGGAGTGATGTAATTAGTTCTTTCACAAATCGACTCCAAATGCAGTCATGCCTTAAGAGCCTATTCGTAAAAGTGTTCCACCAAATATCGGTTTCACCTGTTAGATAAAATGTTTCAATGTTCACCTATTATCCTCTAGAACCTCTACTACAGTGAAGATTTTCTCCATTCCTCGAATCGATTCTTTAGGTTCCACTAGGTCATACTTTCTACTCTAGAGCCCTTTAGTATGAATCAGTTGAAGACATTTTTCCATGGGGCAGTAACCCATCAAAATTTCTCACTGCTGCAGTCCAAATGCATGATAAAGATTTTGATTGTCCAACTTAAGCTTTATGAAAGTGATCTTCAATAGGAAACTGAGGTTGAATCAGCCAAAAAGGGTAGACACATCGTATTTCCCTTAGCAATGGATTCCACAAGTTAGATAACAATCAACCCCTATACAAAGTGTAGTTAAGATCTACCTTTTGTTTAAGCGTGGTACAAAATTATCATCTATTGATATGGGTGCATCCCAATTATAAACCAACCACTAGTAGCAATTGGGTTCTTAAAAATAGAAAAAGGTGACCAAAATTGATGAAGATGTAACATGAGAGTGAATGATAATGCAACTTGATGGGGAGATGCCTTGAAGATAAAAAAATGAGGCCCCTAGTCAAAGCGAGGAGTATCTAACAGTTGATAATCCAACAAGGATAATGGTAGATGGTATGTTACCAGAAGGTGCAGTGAAATATTTTCTAAAGTAATGTCTACTTTACAAATGGAAGTAGAATCAATGGACTGCTTGCAAGAGTTTGGGCAATTTAAGCAAGTTTGAATTGCAATGGATTGAAGCAAAATGTCTCTCTAATGTGTCCTTAGTTTCTCTTATATGGAATCGTCGATAGTTAATAGTTTCAAAACTTATGCACCATAGAACAAGCCTCTCCAGAATCCTATAATTCAGGGGATATTACATCAAGAACCCCCATATAGCTCACTTAGATGAAATTCGTGAGTTACAGAAGACTGCAATCAATGAAGCATATTGAATTAATTATCGCTTGGAACAAAGAAATGTACAAAATGACACCCACAATATGAGGAAATATAAGCTCAAAGTTGTATGTATCCACTGACTTGAATAATCTATACCATCAGACTTCTAGGCTAAATTTCGTTAACCACTGGTCTCTAAATGTGCTGCAATATAGGTCATTGGAAAGCTTACTTTTTATACTCTGACATAGAATAACTAAAACATCTCTATCTAATGGAATGCATAGGCTGCAACTGGACTAAACTCAGACCTTATGCATTAGGATTCTGCACAATTTACAGACTTTGACTTGTCTAACAGTTTTGAAGAACCAAATGATCTCTAATCCAGTTGAAAATTATTTCATATGAATGACATCTCCTAAAACTTAAAGTTAGGATGGAAAATCCTTGTGTAAATCATAGTGACCATGGACAAAAGTTACCTCAAAGTCGGTCCTTGTGCAATGATTAAAACTATCAAGTTGATTAAACTTGTATATTCTGCCCATACTTGATTTTCCCTATGCATTTAACCTTAAAATGAGCCATAGGACACATCTGTAACAATCCCCAACCCTAGGACTACGAGTGTTAGTGATTCTGAAATTTCTGGGGTGAAACGGACAGAGTTTCGCCTGTAAATTGGCCATTTTTCAGGCTTAAAGCCTTACATCACATCCCCTACATTGAATAGAAGTATAAAAGGATATCAAATCAAGTTTAACGGCTACATATCGGAGATCAAAATTCTATGGGCCACACGCCCAGAGTACAAGGGTTTACATCCCAAAAATAAATAATTCCAGCTAAAGGATGGCATACCATTCAGATGGGTGGCTCATATGGCCATACATACTAAATGCATTGGAACATCTTTAACCTGTTGTTTAAAATCTCCTTCAAATCTGCTACTTGAGATCAAACTATATATACTTTATATGGATCCATCTGACAAAGAAGAATATACAAGTAGAATATGTATGAGATAAGCGGACATTACCAATGCCACAAATCTCCAAGGATATCATAATAATCCGTAGTCCTCACTAACCTTATCTTAACTCCATACTCTATATCCCATAAAGAAAATCTCAACCTGTCTCTGATACCAAATCTGTAACGCCCCAAATTAAACATGTTTCACTGTTTATATTCTCCTTAATAAATCACTCAATTGTGATCTGATAAATCCAATAATAGGGGCGTTATCACCGTCCCAAAGGACAAGGCTTGAAGTATGTGTCCTGGAATAACATAGTTAAGTATAACCTCAACCATACACATTCACATATGATCATCCATTCATAATTAAGTGTTAACCAATGTAAGGTTTATAAACCATAGTAAGATAATTTACCATGTAATCTACATCCTCATACACTGAAGAATTCAAAATATAGCTTTAAAATATGCGTATATTGTATCACCACTGATTTATACAGATTTTCTTGCTCAACTTATTTTCTTCCGCTGCTTTGCTAGCATGAGGGCAATTCTCTGAGCATTTGCCTAAAACAAAACATGAAAAATATTTCGAACTGTGAGCCGAAACTCAGTACATGCATTTCTGAATTGTTAAATGATCATTGAAACACTGATTGGGCTCGCTTTGCAATTCATTGAAGGTCAAAACAGGAAATGAGATGAATATAAAACTACATTGCTAATTATTATCTGATAGTGAACCCCTTGATACTGTTACGATCTATAGATAGGTATACACCTGCCAAGCCAATCGGGGACCTGGCCTGAAGCCGCACGAGTAATTGAAGGGCGAATGCCCTATAGATGATAACTGGCAGGGTCACTAATTAACTGATAAATCACTGTGTAAACTGATTCATTGATGTACTTACCAAACATGATACTTCGATAAATGAACTCTGATTTCTAAAGATACAGGTAATGGATGTACCTGAAATCTTTAAAATGATATTTCACTTGATAATACTTATGCACAATGGAAACGATAGACTAGACACCGATTCTACTAAAGAAATGTAATTATAGGTAAATGCAGTTAGTAAACAATATTTACTCTCGTTATAATGGAAATTGATTAATTAAAAATCTTCCACAATTCCAATAATTCAATATAAGATAAGTTACAACAAAATGATTTGAAAAATAAATCAATTAGGGTTATTAAACTTGAAATACAATAAACTGAAACAAAATAAACCAAATTGGAATGATTGAGGTGATAATGAAAAGATCTTAATTGATATAAATAAAATATAGGTTTCTGATATTTTCGAAATGGATAATGGAAAGTGTAATGCTTCTAAAATGGATAAGAGAAGGCTTAATGTCAGGAGAGGTGTTGTGAGGTTCATAAAAGCTCAAATAACACTAGCTTAGTTCGATTGACGCTGATTTTGAGTCATTACTCTGCTCACTTCCCAAATTTCATTTTCATGCTAATTTAACTTGGTTTTCAACTCAAATAAGCTTCTATACATAATCACACTTGTTGAACTCACTGGACTTTGTAATTTCCTTGCAATACCCATAATTATATAGAAACTTCTAAAAATATTTTCAAATGTCACGATTTCTATGTTCACTCATATTACCGTTTGATGATCTGCATTAGAAAATCCATATATTTCACTCCTAACCTCTAAATAAGATGTAAAACCCAATATGAAAAGCTCATAATGTACACTAAAACTTTTATTTCGAACACAAAGCATGATTCACATAGTAAGGTCCCTAAAATTAGGGTAGAATATAGACATGCATAATTTCTGTTCAATCTGCGCAGCCATAGCAAAACGACCATAACGTTTCCCACAGAACTCGGATTAAGGTGATTCAAAAAGCATGGGAAAGCTAGCTCATTGATCTATCCACAAACCAAAAATCACGAATTTTCAATGAGCCAATCAATACCAGGTTTTTCGTAAAGTTCACTATTTAAAACTACTCCCAGTTTCGATGTATTCTGCGCAGTCTTCAGTAAAGTGGCCATAACTTTCTCTATACAACTCGTAAGTAATTCTAGAGCCCATTGAAAGCTAACTCATTAAGGTATCTTCACACCAAAAATCATAATTTTCCCATGTCCCACAAAATACCAGTTTATTCATAAACAGAGCCCTGTTTTGTGTCTGTTTCCCATCCCTAAATCACCTAGTTTCATCTTTTCTTAATGTAACCACCCACTAAAATCACTCTTTAATTCATCCAAAACCACAACAATATTACCACAATTATTTATAATGATAAGGATTGCAAAATCAAATACAAAATAATCCAAATCCATCATTTCAAACTTAAACTCACATGATTAAGAAGTAACCCTAACCCTAGCATAATCCAACTTCAACTCCACCATGATCCATCACCAAGATAACTCTTAATTCAATCAAAACAACATGATCCATCATTAAAACAACCAAAACAAGAAGCAAAAACCATAAATCCAAAGAACAAGATTAAAGCTACTTACTTTGAACTTGAAAAAAATGTGGTGATGGAGATGATGTTTGGTGATTTTGAGGATGGAAGATGGTAGCCAATGGAGAGAGGTTGTTGGGAGTTGCAATCCTCGCCGGAGGCTAGCCATAAAGTGGCCAAAAAACACCACAATAGGGACTGGGGGGCCTGCTGGCCTTGGGTAGAGAGAAGGAGGAGAGAAGAAGAGAGAGAAAGTGACTTGAATATTTACTTGGTGGAAAATGAAGTAAAAAAAAACTTGATTGATATTTAAAGTGCTAAAAGCTACTTTTTACTAAGTATAAATTAGGCCTAATTAAGGGTAATTAGCTAAACAAATGTACCCAAGTCTCGTTGGGCCGAAATCGATCTTAAACGGGCTCGGGTTCGGAAAAGAGCTGAAACCGGGTGCGTTTGTAAATTTTTTTTTTGGTTTATTTTTTTTCGAAGCACGAGATTAAAATGCTTGTGGTGTCATGAAAAATAATTTAATCACTTAAATCATAATTATCGAGACCTACTATCAATTTTTCCGAAAAGTTTCGGTAAATGAAACTCAAATTGCAAAGTGGAGCCCCAAATGAAGTCTCCCAATCGGGATGATTAAATGAGATAAATAAATATGGGAAATTAATAACATGACTTAATTAAATAAATAAACATGATTTAGGATCGGGCTATTACAGCCTCTCTTCAATCAACGCCACACACCTGGGTCTTCTTTCGGTGAAAACCCAATGGGCTACTTACGTCCGATAAGCGCCTCATATCTTCTGTCAAACTAGGCAGTGCAACAGTGTTGTTGCTAGCAAATTGGACACGCAAAAGCAGATTTGGATTTGGCAAGTAATTAAAGGACACATAATTTGGAAATAGAGTATGATTAGGAGAATTGGGAAAATTGTTTGTGCATTAGGAATTCTTAGGAAAATTAGGGCGGGTTTGGCACTAGTATAAATAAGTGTTCTTGGGGGTGCTTGCAAATCATCAAATTTTCTTCCTATCTCTTGTAGCATTAGTTTTAGAATTTGAAAGATTATTGTAGTTCCCGAAATTCTTTCAACTTGAATTTGAATTCTCGGTTCAATCTCTTAGTTCTAGTTTTAATTCAAGTTTTCTACTTTTATTTGCAATTTAAGTTTATTAGTTCAAATTTTAGTCTTCTTGTTAAGTCATAATTTATGAAAGTTTTTAATAATTATTTTGATTATATTTTATATATATATATATATATATATATATATATAATTTTATCTAATTTCCTTTATTTTACATATTTTTTAGGTTAAGCATTAATAAAGAAAAAGGAGAAAAGAAGACGTCAAAGTTCGAGTTTTATTTATTGAAGGATTCTAGCGGAATTATGAAGTCGGTCCAAAAATAATTATTTATAAAAAATATATTTTTCATAAGGATTTATTTGGGTTTAGATTATACGATTACTACTCCTAATTGAAGAAAAATTAGAAGACTTGGAAGAGAAGGAGTCCAAGAAGAAAACCCTAGTAGAATAATACTATAAAAAGCTACCTTTTTTTCTGTACTCGTATCTCACGCCACCCCCCTCTAAATCTCCTCACGTCACCCACATATTCACGCAGCAGCACCATGGCACCATCAGCAAATATCATCACCATCTCGAGATCATCATCGATCATCATCACCCCATTATCATCACGATCCCCAGATCACACCTAACCCATGTTCTCATCAATTCCTCACAGCATTATCATCAATCATCATCATTGCCTACCTTCATCTCAAGGCCAAGGAGTGTCACTCTATTGCTATTTTTTTAATTTTTATTTTATGTTTTTTTTTTAGTTTAGTTTAGTGTCAAACATGAAATCTTTGGGTAATTGTTGGGATTTTATTTTTAATATGAGTGAGTAATTTTTTTTGTACTTAGTATAATCTATTTGAAACCATGCTAAATTAATTATTTTGAAACAAGTTTTAGGCTTTATTGTCTAGTTGACTTTCATTTCATGATTTTATAACGATTAGTATTTATCGTTTATGATATTCATGTTAGATTAATTAGAATGCATGCTAGTTAGTTTAATACGAATTCATATGATAGGTTAAAAGGCTTTAGCATGTGAAAGTTATAGTCTTTCAGGCATTAATATCACTCTAATTAATCATGGATGGCTCGAACCCATCTCTTTTAATTAGATAATTATTATAGGTCTTTGTTAAATTAATTTATCGGTAAATTGATTACAAGGCATTAGATGATATTTTTCTAATACGTAATGCTCTAATTTGATTAAATTCTTGTGCTGGTGTTAGGTTATCAAAACTAGTAGGATTTATATTAGAACTTGACCTAAATAAACTATAATATAAGAAAAAACAGGAAAGATCCGCTGGTGGGTATCTTCTACAGTCTAACTCATAGATAAATCAATTTGCATGTTGATAATAAATATTAATTTACAGGGTGGATAAAGATTATGCTAAGTGTTTTCCATAAATTTGGTATCTTTAATAATTATTTGCTGCTTTTTATTTAACTTCTTTAGTTTGTGAGTTTTAATTCTTAAATTTATCGTTCTTAATATTAATTTTGTTTACCCCCCAAAAGAATAGTCTTTGAGGAGTGTCATAGTGATTTTAGATTAGTTATATTTTAGTCTTTACTGTGATTAAAATTCTCAAATTTATTTTCTATTCTACTTTCCCATTTATTTACCGATTTGTTAGAAATTAGGTTGAAAATAGTTCCTTTTATGTGTTTTTTTGTCTTTTAATCTAGTTTAGGGTTTAGAAAGTATTCTAATTTGCTGCTACTTAAGTTCATAATTTTTGGAAATTATTTGATAATGTTTCAGAATTATTTCGTGAATTGAATACGCGTAGGTTTTTACTTTAATAATTCTAAAAAGTTACATTTTTAATTTTTATTTTACATTTTTAGGGTTTTATTAAGTTTGAAAAATTATATTTTAAGATCTGGCTACTTTATTTATTTATTTTGATATTTATATTAGTGCAGTTTATTATTTCTCTAATTTCAGATTTTATTTTCTGTAGTTAATTTTCTGTTTTAGTTTTTCTGAATTTAATTACATATAATTTTGGAGATATAAAGTTATAAACTTGCAGAATATTAATTTAGATTACTTTCTGTGATTATACAAATTTTTTGCCTCTTATTTTCTGTTTTAATTTTCACTCTAATATTGTGTGATTATTCCTGTTTTTATTTTTTCAGAATATTTAGGATAGCTATTTACTGTTATATTTCCAAAATTAAATTTACAATATTTAGGGGCAATATTAAATAATTTTTTTAGATTTTTACTTGTTTAATTTGATTTATTTTAGTAATATAAAGAGAAAGGAAAATAAATTAAAGTAGTAAATATAATTAGACTTAAACTAGCTTACTATAAAAGTCTTTCCTGGTAGGATCGATCTTTACTTTCCTATGCTGTAAATCTTATTTATAAATCAAAATAGTGGTTTAATTTGTAGCTCTACGACATGTTTTATAAATTTTGGCGCTGTTGCCGGGGAAAGAAAATAAAATTGATAGTTTGCTTCTATTTAATTTTACTACTTTTATTGTTTTGTTTTGACTCTAGTATTTTATTTTGTAGGTTGTTTTAGTTTATGAGATTAAGGAGCGGTCATATGATCGAAGAGAAATAGAAGCATACGTTTGAGGTGTCTGAAAGTGAAGTAAGTGATTCTAAATCTATAGACTACGAATCGATAAGTTGTGAAGTTATTAAAGTTCAGATGGCTTACGTGAACTTGCTGCACCTAATTTGGAAACTCAACCTTCTATTACTTATCCTGTGTTAGACCGACCATTGAAATTGAACTCTGAATTTTTAAATTTGCTACCTAAGTTTTATGGATTACCTGGTGAGGATCCATATTGCCATATTAATGAGTTTATTATTACATGTTCGACCATGCAACCTGAGGGTATCACCCAGGACCAAATTAGGTTGAGAGCCTTTCCTTTCTCACTTCAAACTAAGGCCAAAGATTGATTATATTACTTACCTCCTGCAACATTCACTATATGGACCCAAGTTCATAAAGCATTTTTAGAAAAACATTTTCCAGCATCTAGAATTGGATCCATTAGAAAAGAAATATGTGGAATTAAACAAATGAATGGGGAAACTATCCATGAGTATTGGAAATGTTTTAATAAATTATGTGCTAGTTGTCTCCAACATCAAATTTCTGAACAATTATTGATTCAATATTTCTATGAAGGTTTATTATCTATAGATAGAAATATGGTGGATGCTGCTAGTGGGGGGCTTTGGTTAATAAGACTCTAGCTCATGCTAGGGAATTGTTTAATACCATGGCGTAAAACACTCAACAATTTTAAACTCAGGAACCCCAGTTTAAGAAGGTTAATGAGCTCAGTATAGGTATATCTGTAGAGACCCAGGTGTCTCAGATCACTGTTATGCTGAACAAACTCGTCACCGGAGGAGTTCAGAAAGCAGTCGTGTGTGGTATTTGCTGTTTAGAGGAACATGCTACTGATGCATGCCCTACACTTGAAGGGGGTAATGTGAATGCTATGTTTTCTAACCAAGGCCAAAGGAAGTATGACCCATACTCCAACACTTATAATGAATGATGGAGAGATCACCCTAATCTTACGTATGGACCTAAGAACAACCCCCCAGGTCTTGACCAACCATCACGTCAAACATCTGCTCAGGATAGAATAGATTTTCTTTTAGAGCTAGTCATAAAAAATATGCATGACCAGAAAAAGGAGGTTGACACTAAGTTTCAGAGCATAGAGATGACTCTTAAATAGGACCAGAGAGACAGACTGCTACTGGTACCATAGTTAACAACCTTCGGGCCCAAATATGTAATAGCCCAACCCTAAATTATTTAATTATGTTTATTTATTTAATTACCTCATGTTCATGATTTTTTTCCTCATATTTATTTATCGCATTTATTCACCTCGGTGGGAAAAAATTTATTTGGGTCCTCACTTGGCAATTCGGATTTTATTTGTTTATTTAATTTATTAATGTAAAACTTTGAAAGAATTGATAATAGGCCCTAACAAGTTTAATCTAAGTAATTTATTTTGTTTTCCTTAACATTATAAAAATTTAATTTTGAGTTTCGTAAAAACGTTATCGTTACGAAGCGTTTTATTCCTGAACTCAACTAATTTCGACCGATTTGAAGCCCAACAAGTTTGCTTATTAATCTAACTAATTACTATGATTAAGCTTAACCATGGTTAGCCCAAAAAGTTACTTTTCTAGTTAAAAACTCAGCCAAGAGTTGGATTAGTAAAAAAAAAACAAAACTCAACCCAAAAACCCATTTTCTCTCTCCTTTCACTCTCCTTCACACCAGCTGCTCAGCAGCTACTGTTTGGGTGTTTTCTGGCAGCCCCGGTGACCTCTAACCCCCCCTGACATCTTAATACCTCTAGCCACCATCCTCCATCATCAAAACCACTAAGCATCACCTCTATCTCTACTTATCTTCAAGCAAAGTGTGTAATGTTGAACTTGATCTTGTTGGTT
Source organism: Carnegiea gigantea (assembly GCA_029747015.1). Classification (NCBI taxonomy): domain Eukaryota; kingdom Viridiplantae; phylum Streptophyta; class Magnoliopsida; order Caryophyllales; family Cactaceae; genus Carnegiea; species Carnegiea gigantea. Next base: position 43,187 of record JAKOGI010001791.1, read on the forward strand.
TTTCTTTTTACATTAGTTTTGATTCTTATTTTGATGTTTGTGATCTTTGATCATGATGTTTTGATAAGAGATAAGAGTTATTTTGATGTTGATCATAGTGGAGTTGAGGTTGGATCATGCTAGGATTAGGGTTAATCCTTAATCATGTAAGCTTGATGATAAAGTGTTGGATTTTGATTGTTTTATCTTTGATTTGGTCATCTTCTAACCTATTGGTGTTTATAATGATTTTTTTATGATTTCAAATGAGTTGGATTGAATCCAAGTTGCCCATAAACTAGGGTTTTGGCAAGTAATATATAGGTTGGATTAAACTACCATTAAGCTTGATTTATGTGTGTATTTGATTGGAAAATGATCTTTATTAGATGTGAATATGAAGTGAATTTGAGTGTGATGATTTTGTATGATATTGGGATGGACTGAAGCCTATTTACATGCTTTTAAGGAATGGTTTAAGTTCAGGATTTGTTTTAAAAAAAGAGGAAAAAACTAAAACAGTAAGGGCTGAAAAGTTTAGGAAAACAGGACAGATTTCGGGATTAAACTGGTAATGATCATCCCATTGGAAAATTATGATTTTTGGTGGGTAGATAGTTCAGTGTGTTAGCTTTCAAATTCCTTTTGAATGGCCTTAATCTGAGGTCTGTGGAAAAATTTACTGGTCCAAAAGCAAAAAGAGAAAGAGTTTATGGAGTTGAAGATAAGTGGCACCATGACTGTAATGCAGTACGCCAGTAAGTTCACAGAATTATCCAGGTTTGTTCCTAAGTTTGTATCATCTAAAAGGTTGAAGATGAGAAGGTTTGAACAGAATTTGGCCTTCTATATTCGGAATCAGTTAGTTGGGCAACCAATTTTGGCTTACCAAGAACTATATGAGCGAGCGGCCGAAGTGGAGCTAGCAAAGACAGAGTTGAGAGCACTGAATCCAATCAACCAAAAGAGAAAGGGGTTTGAGCGAGGAACTCCAAGTGAGAGTGTAAACCAGAAGAAAGCTTCTCCTGCTCCTCCCAAGAGCTGTCCTGTAGGCTAGACAACACCCTGTGCGAAATGTGGAAGAACAAATTACACCACCCGTGAATGCCCAGTAGGAACTAATAAGTGCATATGGTGTGGAAGTCCTGAACACCTTATTGCTGCATGCCCCTGAAGGATGAAGGCTATGGACAAAGGTGCAGCAAAACCCTTGGCCCCACCTCACCAAGGGGGGCCACCACCAAGGCCTGCAGCAGTAGGACAAGCATATGTAATGAGCAAGAAGGAAGCTGTCACCTTTGGTATGGTAGTCACTGGAACTCTCTTTTAAATTTAAAGCCATTTTGTATATTATTTGATTCGAGTGCTACTCATTCATTTATATCCATCAGATCTGCCATGCAATTGAACCTAGAGGATAGAAGGACGAGAACCAATTATAGGATCAAGCTACCCAATGATTTCATGATTGAATGCCCTATCTCTTATAAACTTGTTCCCATTACCATTGGTGGAACCACTTTTCCTGTGGATTTGATTCAATTTGATTTGTCTGATTTTGACATCATTCTGGGCATGAATTGGTTGCACACCTATAGAGCTAAGATTGACTGTGAAGATCTTAAGGTTATTTTGAAAGATGAAAAAGGAGAGAAGTACTGTTCTATGGGCAGAGAGAGGAAGAATCTTGTTCCTTGATTTCTGCTATGAAAGCAAGTAAGCTATTATGTCGAGGGTGTATTAGATATTAGTGTTATGCTATTAACACCCTATTAAAGGAAGAGAAAGGTGGAAATATTCCTGTAGTCTGTGAATTTGAGGATGTTTTTCCTGAAGAGTTATCAGGATTACCCCCACAGAGGAAAATTGATTTTGGAATTGAATTAATCCCTGATGCCCAACTTATTTCTAAAGCCCCATATCGTATGACCCCAACTAAGCTTAAGAAACTGAAGCTTCAATTAGATGAGATGTTGCAGAAGGGCTTTATTAGGCCAAGTGTGTCACCATGGGGTGCCCTAGTGTTGTTCGTAAAGAAAAAGTATAGAACCTTAAGGCTATGTATTGACTACAGGGAGTTGAATAAGATTACCATAAAAAACAAGTACCTTTTGCCGTGAATAGATAACTTGTTTGATCAATTGCAAAGAGCATGAGTCTTCTCTAAGATTAATTTGAGGTCAGGATGCCATTAACTTAGGATTAAATCTGAAGACAACAGCATTTAGAACTAGGTATGATCACTATGAGTTTATAGTGATGCCATTTAGTCTCACCAATGCTCACGCAGCCTTCATGGATCTTATGAACAGAGTCTTCAGACCCTACGTAGATAAATTTGTGGTGGTGTTCATGGATGACATTCTTATCTATTCTAAGGACAGAGATGAACATGCTGATCATTTAAGGATGGTGTTACAAACCCTGAGAGAGCATCAACTTTATGGCAAATTAAAGAAGTGTGAATTTTGGTTGGAAGAAGTGATGTTTTTGGGTCATGTGGTTACAAAAGAAGGAATCAAAGTTGACCCCCGGAAGGTGAAGGTAATCACGGAATGGTCAAGGCCTACTAACATCACTGAGATTAGAAGCTTTCTAGGTTTAGCAGGTTATTATCAACGGTTCATCGAGGACTTTTTAAAAATAGCTTCACCCCTGACCAATCTGTTGAAGAAAATAAACAAGTTTAAGTGGATCGAAAAATGTGAGAAAGCTTTTCAAGAGCTAACGCAGTGACTAACTTCCGCCCCAATTCTAACGCTACCATGGAAGGTAAGGAGTCTACCATTTATAGTGATGCTTCAAAGAACAGATTAGGGTGTGTTCTGATGCAGAAAGATAAGGTAGTAGCTTATGTTTCTCGACAGCTCAAGCCCTGTGAGAAAAACTTTTCTACCTATGACTTGGAGTTAGCAGCCATGGTCTTTGCGCTGAAAATTTGGAGACATTACTTATATAGAGTACCATGCAAGATTTATACTGACCATCAAAGTTTGAAGTATATCTTCACCTAGAAAGAGCTCAACTTGAGGCAACAGTGTTCGCTTGAGCTGCCTAAGGATTATGATTTGGAAACTCAATATCAACCAGGAAAAGCAAATGTTGTAGTAGATGTCCTGAGTAGGAAAGCGCAACATAGTTCAAATATTGTGGTAATTACTCAGTTGAGTCCTTTGAAAGGGCTTGAGAACTTGGGAAATTCAACTAGTGTCCTATAGGCAAGCACATGTTCAATTATCAACACTTACCTTACAGCCTTCCATAGTGGAGGAAATTTGAGTGAACCAAGAAAGTGATCCTAAACTTCAAAGAATAAAGCAAAATTTAGAGAAAGAAAAGTCTCCCGGGTTTGTAGTACATGAGGATGGGACCCTGTAATTCCAGAATCACCTATGTGTGCCCCGAAATGAAGAATTAAGGAAACAGATCCTAGAGGAGGCTTACAATACTCACTACTCGGTGCATCCAAGAGGCACTAAGATGTACAAAGATTTAAGGTAATACTTCTGGTGGAATAATATGAAAAAGGAGGTTGCAGAATATATAGACAAGTGTCTGACCTGTCATAAAGTTAAAGCAGAGTATCAGCATCCCGTGAGTGAATTATAACCCCTAGAAATTCCCATTTACAAGTGGGATTCGATCTCAATGGACTTTGTTATGGGTTTACACCTTTCTGCCTCGAAGAAGAATGCTATCTGGGTTATAGTCGATCGGCTTACCAAGTCAGCCCCTTTTTGCCAATCAGAGATACATGAGAGTTGAAAAACTAGCCTAGTTGTATGTTAAAGAGATAGTCCGACTACACAGAATCCCCTTAGATATAGTATTAGATAGGGATTAAAGATTCTAAGCCCGTTTTTGGCAAACACTTCAGAAGGCCTTTGGGATCAAATTGAACTTTAGCAGCTTTTATCACCCTGAGATAGATGGGCAAACTGAAAGAGTGAATCAAATTCTAGAGGACATGTTAAGAGTTTGTGTATTGGAGTTCCCAGGGAAACGGGAAGATGATTTACCTTTGGTGGAGTTTTCTTATAACAATAGTTACCAGTCTACCATCAGAATGGCCCAATTTGAGGCTCTATATGGGGAGAAAGTGTAGAACCCCACTGTATTGGAGTGATTTGGATGAGGCATTAATTATAGGCCCTGAAATGATCTAGGAAGCCGTGGAAACAATAAGAAGGATTCAAGAGCACATTAGGATTGCCCAGAGTCGGCAAAAGAGTTATGCGGACAAGAGAAAAAGGCCTTGGGAGTTTCAAGTAGGCGATAAAGTTTTTCTGAAAGTATCGCCAACTAAGGGTATCAAGAGGTTCGGGGTACAAGACAAATTGAGTCCAAGATATATTGGACCTTATGAACTCATTGAAAAGTTAAATTCTATAGCATATTGACTGGATCTACTGGTAGAGTTAGAACACGTGCATAATGTGTTTCACATCTCTCAGCTGAGAAAGTAGACCCTAGATCCAAACTACACCACTGTATCTGAATCTATTAAAATCACTGCAGATTTAGTATACGAAGAACGACCATTCCAAATACTAGATCGCATGATTAAGTAGTTACGCAACAAGCAGATACCTCTAGTCAAAGTGCTATGATTGAATCATACCTTTCAAGAAGCTATTTGGGAGACTGAAGAGGAAATGAAAGCTAAGTACCCATAATTATTTGAGGTAATCTTGCATTACATGTTAAAGTCATAGGTTTCGAGGGCGAAACTCTTTAAAGGGGAAAAGCTATAATAACCTAAACCTAAATTATTTAATTATGTTTATTTATTTAATTACCTCATATACATGATTTTTTTCCTCAATATTTATTTATCGCATTTATTCACCACGGTGGGGAAAAATTTATTTGGGCCCTCACTTGGCAATTCGGATTTTATTTGTTTATTTAATTTATTAACGTAAAACTTTAGAAGAATTGATAGTAGGCCCTAACAAGTTTAATCTAAGTAATTTATTTTGTTTTTTTGTAACATTACAAAAATTTAATTTTGAGTTTTGTAAAAGCATTATCGTTACGAAGCGTTTTATTCCCGAACCTAACTTATTTCGGTCGATTTGAAGCCCAACAAGTTTGCTTATTAACTTAACTAATTACCATGATTAAGCTTAACCATGATTAGCCCAAAAAGTTACTTTTCTAGTTAAAAACTCAGCCAAGAGTTAGATTGGTAAAAAAAAAACACAACTCAACCCAAAAATCCATTTTCTCTCTCCTTCACGCCAGTAGCCCAGCAGCTACTGTTTGGGTGTTTTCCAGTCAATTTTTTGGCCAGCCCCAATGATCTTCGACCTCCCCCAACATCCTAGTACCACTAGCCACCATCCTCCATCATCAAAACCACTAAACTTCACCTTCATCTCTACTTAACTTCAAGCAAAGTGAGTAATCTTGAAGTTGATCTTGTTGGTTTTGCTTTTTACTTTAGTTTTGATTTTGGTTTTGATGTTTGTGGTCGTTGATCATGATGTTTTGATAAGAGATAAGAGTTATTTTGGTGTTGATCATGGTGGAGTTGAGGTTGGATCATGCTAGGGTTAGGGTTAATCCTTAATCATGCAAGCTTGATGATAAAGTGTTGGATTTTGATTGTTTTATCTTTGATTTGGTCATCTTCTAACCTATTGGTGTTATGATGATTTTTTTTTTTTTTTGTGATTTCAAATGAGCTGTAGTGAGTCCCAATTTGCTATGAACTAGGGTTTTGGCAAGTAATATATGGTTTGGATTAAACTAGCATTAAACTTAGTTTATGTGTATTTGATTGAAAAATAATCTTTGTTGGATATGATTATGAAGTGAATTTGAGTGTGATGATTTTTTATGATGTTGGGATGGACCAAAGCTTATTTACATGCTTTTAAGAAATGGTTTAAGTTGAGGATTTGTGTAAAAAAAAAAGAGGAAAATTCTAAAATAGTGAGGGTTGGAAATTTTAGGAAAATAGAACAGACTTCAGGATTAAAGTGGTAATGATCGGCCCATTGGAAAGTTATGATTTTTGGTGGATGGATAGTTCAGTGTGTTAGCTTTCGAATGCCTTTTTAATGGCCTTAATCCACCAGAACTGTGAAGAATGGACCAAAATTGACCTGTTTGTGTTCTAGCCTCATTTTGTAAATTCTATTGTGGGAATCAAGCTTGGTGTTCTAAACAAAAGATTTTTGGGACTTCCTAAGCTTTTTGTATTGGGGTTTTGAGCCTCAATCAGGGGTCAGATGACTAAGTTACAAGTCATTCTTTCTAAGCCCTTGTTACGCTCTTACTATTCTTTTACTAAATTATTAGCTATAAAATAAATATTTTTGCTGTGTGTTCCTACAACAATAATTTTGTACAGAATCAGGGCCTAATCTATCATTCCTTTCACTTTTGTGCATAATATTATTTAGTAAGCTTACATTTAAAAATTTCAGATACGTTCATTGTCTATATATTTTATCAGAATTCTATATTTTGGTGTAATCCTTGAGATGGTTAAATGGTTTTGATGTTAGAACAGTTTCTATATTTATCTAAATGGTCTGATTGGTTGTGATGGTGTGAATGCCCTTTGATGGTAAACATTGATTATTATGACTAAGTTTATCGTGTACAAGTAAAACCTTGTCCTTGTTGGATGATGGTAATGCCTGAGCATTTGAGTTATTATTTCTAATTGGGGAAACTAATGAAAGGAATGTAAACAGTGATTTATGTGCATTTGGGGGTGTTGTAAAATACAACATTGGTTGCCATCTCAACCATTCCAGAAGCCAAAGGAAAATGTGAGTGCCATGATACTTAGGAGTGGGAAAGAATTGAAGGAACCTAGGAAAATAGAGAGGTAGAGTATGAAATAGAGGTTAACAAACCTGAACCTAACTAAGACCAAGACACCACCTCTATTGTTAAGGAAGTAGGTGAGGATAAGAAGGAACCTTACAAGCCATTACCACCTTTTCCTAGTAGATTGAGAGATCAAGAAATCCTAGAAACATTTAGGAAGGTAGAGATCAACATTCCTCTTCTAGATGCCATAAAGCAAGTGTCTCGTTATGCCAAGTTCCTTAAAGAACTTTGTACTGCAAAACGTAAACTAAAAGGGAACGAAAAGGCAAGTGTAGGGGAAAATGTGTATGCTATTTTTCAAAAGAAGTTTCGCCGTAAATGTAAGGACCCCGGTGTATTTTTTGTTCCTTGTAAAATTGGGAACCTCACCTTTGATAGAGCCATACTTGATTTAGGAGCTTCCATTAACGCAATGCCTAGGTCCATTTATGATAAACTACACGTAAGAGAGTTAAAAAGAACTGATTTAATCATTCAGTTAGCTGATAGGAGTAATGCATACCCAGATGGAGTTTTAGAAGATGTCTTAGTCCAAGTCAATGAGCTTGTTTTTCCTGCCGAGTTTTATGTATTGGAGATGGGTGATGCATGCTATGATGTTCTCATATTGCTTAGTAGACTATTTCTTAAAACATCTAGGACAAAAATCGATGTACATGTAGGAACACTGACTATGGAATTTGATGGTGAAATTATTAAATTCAGCATTTTTGATGCTATGAGATTTCTTGCTGATGTGAATTATCTATGTGCAGTTCATGTGCTTGATGAATTATCCCAAGATGTTTATGAACTATCTCATGATGATGAATTGTCAACTATACTTACTCAAGTTTTGGATCTGTTTTTGTTTCATAATGTGCCTTACCATACTAATCATGAGTTAGTGGGCAGCATAGAGTCTTTGTTACAATTGCATGTAGTTGGTAGACCTATGAAGCTAGAGTTGCCTGAAAGTCACACGAAGATGCTACCCTCTCATATTTCACCCCCTAAATTAGGACTAAAACCATTATTTGAAAATCTTAAGTGTGCTTATTTAGGAGATAATGAGACATTACCTGTTATAATCTCTAATGTAGTTACATCTGAACAAGAGGATAAACTTATTAGGGTGCTTAGAGAACATAGTGAAGCATTAGGGTGGACTTTAGCAGACCTTAAAGGACTTAGCCCCATAGTGTGTTCACACAAAATCACAATATAATCAGATGCTAAGCCTAAGAGAGACCCTCAGCGAAGACTAAATCCACCTATGATGGAGGTAGTTTAAAAAGAAATTCTTAAATGGTTGGATGCTGGAGTGATATACCCCATCGTTGATTCTAAGTGTGTTAGTCATATCCATGTGGTTCCTAAAAAGAAGGGAGCAATAGTAGTGCAGAACAAGGAAGGTGAGTTAATACCTACTAGAGTCCAGAGTGGTTGGAGAGTATGCATTGACTATAGAAAGCTTTATAAGGTCCATTGCCCTTTATGGACTAAATGTTAGAAAGACTAGCTAGAAGGTCACACTTTGCTTTCTAGATGGCTATTCAGATTATATTCAGGTCAGGATCAGGAAAAGGCCACTTTTACATATCCTTTTGGCACCTATGTTTTTAGAAGAATACCTTTTGGTCTATGTAATGCATCTACTACATTTCAACAGTGTATGATGAATATCGTTTATGATTTTATCACCAAATTCATGGAAGTTCTCATGGATGATTTTATTGTACATGGTGATTCATTTGATGAGTACTTGCACCATCTTACATTAGTATTGAAGCATCGTATTGAGATTAATTTAGTGCTTAATTTTGAAAAGTTTCATTTCAAGGTGGAGCACGGGGTAGTACTAGGTCATGTAGTGTCATCTAAAGGCTTAGAGGTTGACAAGACTAAAGTAGAAATCATTCAATCTTTTCCCTATCCACAGTGTGTCAAGGAGGTGAGGTTATTTCTAGGTCATGTTGGCTTTTATAGGAGATTTATCAAGGATTTTCCTAAGATTGCCTCTCCTTTATGTGCTTTACTTGTAAAAGATGTTTTATTTGATTTTAATGAGGACTGTAGGAGGGATTTTGACCAATTGAAGTTGAAATTAACAACCACTCCTATAGTACAACCTCCCAACTGGGCCCTGCCTTTTGAACTGATATGTGATGCTAGCGATAAGGAAGTAGGGGCAGTCTTAGGTCAAAGAGTAAGGAAGGTACCTCATGTGATTTATTATGCTTCCAGAACTCTTTACCCAACACAGTGTAACTACACTACTATAGAAAAGGAAATGTATTCTGTTGTTTTTACTCTAGAAAAGTTTCATCCTTATCTATTGGGTGTTAAAGTTACTGTTTATGCTGATAATTCTACCATTAAATATCTATTAAGTAAGAATGACTCAAAACCTAGATTGATTAGATAGGTATTACCACTGCAAGAATTCTAATTGGAGATTAAAGATAAACCAAGAGCTGAAAATTTAGTAGCTGGCCATCTAAGTAGGTTAGACAATGGGGAGAGTGGGAATCCATTAAGTGATTGTTTTCTTGATGAGACTTTATATGCTATCACTGATAGGCTACCTTGGTATGCTGATATGGTTCGTTATATAGTAACCAAAACCTTTCCTATAGACTTGTCTAGGTCCAAAAGGAGAAGATAAAGGCTCAATCTAAATATTATGTTTGGAATGAGCTATATTTATGAAACCTTTGTGGAGATCAGATTATAAGGCGTTGTGTAGATGATAGTGAATTTCATTCAATTTTAACTTTCTGTCACTCTTATGAAAGTGGGGGACATTTTGGACCCAAAAGAACGGCACACAAAGTTCTTAAATGTGGATTTTATTGGCCTACTATTTTTAGGGATGCCTATGAATTTTGCAAAAGATGTAAAGCATGCCAGAAGACAAGTAATTTATCTAGAACGAATCAAATGCCTCTGCATAATGTGTATGTTTGTGAGATTTCTGATGTATGGGGTGTTGATTTTATGGGACCTTTTTCCCTTTCTTTTGGCTTACTTACATTCTTATGCTTGTTGATCATGTATCTGAGTGGATTGAAGCTGTGGTTGCTAGAGCTGATGTTGCTAAAACTATTGTGAAGCATGTTAAATCTCTCATTCTGCATAGATATGGAGTTCCTAAGGCAATCATCAGTAATAGGGGAACACATTTTTGTAATAGAACCTTAGGTACCTTATTAGCCAAATATCATGTAACTCATAAGTTATCTATTGGATATCATCCCCAAACTAATGGCCAAGCTAAAATCTCCAATAAAGAGATTAAGGGCATATTAGATAAGATTGTTAGACTAGATAAGAAAGATTGAAGTCTTTGGTTAGAGGAAGCTCTCTGGACCTATAGGACTGCATATAAGACAACTATAGGTATGTCACCTTATAGGTTAGTTTTTGGTAAAGCATGTCATCTCCTTGTAGAACTAGAGCATAGATCATATTGGGCTGTAAAGCAGTGTAGCCTAGATTATAACCTAGCAGGAAAGGAGCGTAAGTTGTAATTTCAGGAGTTAGAAGAGATTCACCTAGAGGCCTATAACAATTCAGTGATCTACAACGGTAAAGTCAAAACTTTTCATGATGCTAAGCTTAGTAGGAAAGAATTTCAGGTGGGAGAAAAAGTGTTGTTATTCAATTCAAAATTGAAATTCTTTCCTGGTAAGTTAAACTCTAGATGGCTAGGACCTTTTATGGTAGTAAAGACTTAAGCACATGGCGCTGTCGAGATTAAATTCTTTGCTACTAACAAAATATTCAAGGTAAATGGTCACAGGCTAAAGCACTTCTATAAAGAAGGTCAGGTATGCTTAGTGGAGGAGATCCGACTAGAGGATCCATGAGCTCATTTGTATCAAGCCAATGATAGTAAATAAAGGCACTGCTTGGGAGGCAACCCGACATTTTTTTAAGGAAGTATATATTTAGTTTTACTTTTATATTCATTATTTCTATCTTTTTGCATGCATTAGGGACAATGCATGAATTGAGTGTGGGAGGTGCATCCTGTATTTAGTTCATGCAGTATTCATTCTTAAAAAAAAAAAAAACTAATTTTCTTATAAATAATGCATAAATATGAGTTTATGCTAGGCTTTCTTACTTTAAAAAAAAATTTTTCTTAGCTATTTTTAGTTTATTCTTCTATGAGTGAAGATTTCTGAGCATGTTAACTGTCATTCAGAGAAGTTTGAGTTGATCCTCATATATCTCTTTAATGAGTAATTGTCATAATTATCCATCTTATTTGATCGTGTTTTATAGCTACTTCAGAGGTAATAAAATGACCTAATCCACTTCCTAGACTATTGAATTAGTAGAATAACTCATTAAAATAATGATTTTTCTTATCTTGTAAAAAAAAAAATTAAAAAAAAGCTAGATTACCAACATGTGAAGGAGTAGGTGGCTTGGCACCTTTTCCCCTTAAGTTTAGGTCTCAAGTTGAGCCTTATGTATAGAGTAACCCATGATTGGGAGAGTCATGCCCCTTTTGGGCCGATCAATGACTCGTACCAAACTAACAGCCAGTAAATAAATAAAATAGTGATGAAAATAAGTTGTTAACTCCAGCACCTCTATTCGGGTGAATGTGAGACAGGCAGTGTTTAATTTCCAAGACCATACATGGGCCTCGAATATGTGCGCAATTGGAGTTTGAAAAAAAAGGAGGAAAAAAATACAATTGCAAGGCAAGTTGAGAATCAATTTCAATGAGTTATTCCTTCTAATTCAATTGTCTCTATAGCCATATCGTACTTTAATTTTTCTATTGTAAAATTTTTTAGATCTCTTGATCGGTGTATGCATGCTTAAAAGAGGTGGATGATTATTGCTCTTATTACTTCATTAAAGAAATGTTGTGCGGCTGATGAAGAAATACTCTGATGGTAATTGGATGTTTAGTAGTTATTCACTTGTTGGAAGGAAAACTAATTAATTTTAAATAAAACTATTTTTAAGCAAGCTAATGCCTAGTATAAATATCATAAACGATAAACACTAATCGTTATAGAATCATGGGATAAAAATCAAATAGATAATAAAGCCTAAAACTTGTTTCAAAATAATTAATTTAGCATGGTTTTAAATAGATTATACTAAGTACAAGGAAATTACTTACTCATATTAAAAATAAAATTGCAACAATTAACCAAAGATTTCATGTTTAACACTAAACTAAACTAAAGAAAAAACATAAAATAAAAATTTTAAAAAATAGCAATAGAATAACACTATTTGGCCTTGAGATGAAGGTAGGTGATGATGATGATTGATGATGATGCTATGAGGAGTTGGTGAGAAGATGGCTTAGGTGTGATCTGGGGATCGTGATGATGATGGGGTGATAATGATCGACGATGATCTAGAGATGATGATGATATTTGGTGATGATGCCGTGGTGCTGCTACGTGAATATGTGGGTGAGGTGAGGAGATTTAGAGGAGGAGTGGCGTGAGATATGAGTAGAGAAGAAGAGGTAGCTTTTTATAGTATTATTCTACTAGTATTTTCTTTCTTGGACTTCTTTTCTTCCAAATCTTCTAATTTTTCTTCAATTAGGAGTAGTAACCTTATAATCCAAGCCTAAATAAATCCTTATGAAAATATATTTTTCATAAATCATTATTTTTGAACCGACTTTATAATTACGCTAGAATCCTTTAATAAATAAAACCTGAACTTCGATGTCTTCTCTTCTTCTCTTTCTTTATTAATTCTTAACCTAAAAAATATATAACATAAAGTAAATTAGACAAAATATTATATATAATATAATCAAAATAATTATTAAAAAGTTGCATAAATTATGACTTAACACTCCCCCCCCCCAAAAAAAAAATCTCATTCAAAGTTTCAATTTTTATTACTCTTTCGAGTCGATGGTGGATATTGAAGGCTTGAGGTGATCTCTCGCTCAAGGTTCAAATTATCTACATATATTAATTCTAAGTAGTCAAGGTAATTTCTTTCTTCTCTCTTATACTTTTTATTTCAGTTTCGTGATTTAGATTAGGGTTTTGGCAAGGCTACTTGCCATTACTGGAAATTAATTTTAGTTAGCTTATTTTTATATTAGTTTAGTGGTTTGATGCTAGTAATTAAATTCAACCTATCCATGTGGATGACTTGTATAGTGCTATAACTACGGTTATTTACTTACGGCTTACGTTTATGGTTCCTAAGATATAACAAGTTTTTGGCGCCGTTGTTGGGGGGTGGTGTTGAAATTGATCAATAGTTTTAATTGTTAATTGCTTTGAATAGTTGTAGTATTAATTTAGTTTCTTATTAGTTGTCTTATTGCTTAATTTATTTGCTTTGATTAGTTTAAATTTGGTCATTTGTACTATTCATCCATCTTCCTAAAAATTTGATCTTTATTTCTTTAAAAAAGAAATGAAAAAAATTGAAAAACCATAAAAACGGAAAGGCTTTTCGTTGCATGACTGATCGGGTTAGGGATCCTAAAAGCAAGCGTTTGAATAGATTGGAGATCGACCTAGAATTAGTAGTGAATCCGAACTCAAAATTGAGGATAAAAGGATGGGTGAAGCTCAACCTCAACCCAAGATTCTTCATGACATCTTTTATTCACCTAGGTCCACTGAACCAACATATTTTAATAGACTGGCCCTAGAAAATATTAATCTCAAACTCAAGCCCCAATATGCCCATATGTTTACTAAATTTACGGGTGTAGAGGACGCTTACCTATTTCTACGTGAGCTTGAATTTGAGACTATGCAATTGAAATTTATTCTTTTTGCTTTAAAAGATGCTAAAAGGTGGATGTATAGCTTGCTCGTAAATTTTATTACCAATTAGGATGGATTTTAACGGGTCTTTCTACAAAAATACTTCCATAATAGTAAAATAGTTAAGCTGAGGAATTAACAATTCATGTAAGCTGATAGGGAGTCATTCTAGAAGTATCTGGAAAGGTTTAAGAACCTCTTATCCCAATGTCCTCACCATGGTTTAGATCAAGCTCACTTATGTCAAATCATTTATAAAGGCCTTGACCAACATAACAGGACAATGGTGGTCAATGTGTTAAGGTGGATTTCTCTCCAAGAGCCCTAGTGATGCTTGAGAATTACTAGAAGATCTAGCTGAGAAAACTATACAATGGGAAACCATTATAGATGACACCTTGAACTCTAGGTATAGTGGCACCAGAGGGGGTATACATGTTGTGTTTAATTTCAGTCACCTTGAGTCTAGATTTGCTAACCTTAAAAATATGATGAAGGGGTTGGTTATACAACAATTCTAAGCTTCCCAGACTCCTGAGGTCAAGCACAAGTGAACATGGCCTATCAATGGCCATATAATGACCCTTATGTTCCTACTTTTAATCTAAGGTGGTGTAATCACCCGAATGTTTCTTGGGACAAAGGATTTAATACGGTAGCGCCTGATAAGTTCGAAGAGTTTCTTGGAAACTCCTCCAAAGACATGCCAAGACCAGGTTATCTAGGTGTTCCTAATGCACCTAGGCAGCCAGCACCTCCACCTCCTATTACCTAGTGGTTATAGTGAACTTGGTGATTATGAGAGGAGAATTAAAAAGCTATATGGAAAGGATGTTAACAGAGAATAATGAAGGAATTTTGAGAGTAATGACAGAGCAATTTTTCCAATTTGTTATGGTGAATAGAGAGAAAGACACCTTTTCCTAGTTAACCTGAGACCAACCCTAAGAGTGGGGTATCCTCTCACTCAGTTCCTGATAATGTGAGAAAGGTTAATGTTGTAATAATTTTAAGATTAGGACGAGAAGTTGACAATCATATGGGTGGTAACTTAAATGAAACATCTGAATCACCCCTATCCACATCTTCTGCTATTCCCTAGTGCTGATGATAATTTTAGAAAGTCTAAGAAGGATAAGCCTACTAATATGGTGATTACACTTCCTCTTAAGACAACTCCCACTCCATCTTTGCAGATCCAAAAACCTAGAGTTCCTTTCCCTAATGGGCTGAAGGGGAAGAAGGACCAGGGCTATATTAACAAAATGAGGGAAACTTTCTCCTAGGTCAAGATTAACATTCTCCTATTGGATGCTATCTAGCAGATGCCCTCATATGCCAAATTTCTAAAAGAGCTTTGCACAACCACGAGGGCGATGAATGTACTAATGCCAGCTCTATCAGCTCTAGTTAGATTTTTGTCAAATATAAGGACCCAAGTTGCACCATCCTTTTTATAGTGATAGGTGACAAGATTATTCATAGAGACTTACTGAATTTGGGAGCTAGTGTGAACTTGCTTCCATTCATTATGTATGAGAAACTCAGACTGGGTAAGTTGAGACCTACCAAGATTATCCTCTAACTAGCTAACATATCTACTAGATTTCCTAGCAGTGTTGTGGAGGGTGTGCATATTAAGGTGGGAGAATTCATCTTCCCTGTTGACTTTACGGTACCCGATACTGAGAGGGTGCCCAATGTTGAGTCTCATATCCCTATGATTTATTTCTTAGCTACATCCAATGCATTGATTAACTGTAAGAATGATATGATGAAATTGTCTTTTGGTAATATGACTCTTGATTTGAATATTTTTAATTTGCAAATGCAGTCTGATGGTTTTAGTGATGTTGATCATTATACCTTTAACCGGGTAAGTGATTTTTCGTATGATGAGTTAGAATTTGAACTTGTGGATGAGTTTGCTTTGAGTATGAATCCTTTTTCATTGATGATGAGCCTGAGTATAATGTATTTGACTTTAATGTGCTCGGTGGACTTTATTGCTGATGTTGTTTCTGTCTGTGATACTTCTATTGTTTCACTTGATTTGAACAACCTATTTGACTCCCTTAATATGCTTTTTTGGTCCTGATGAGTCGCTGCCTGTGATTATTACTGGTTTGAACTAGGACCACAAGGAAAAAATTGCTTAAATTACTTAAGGAGAATAAAAAGGCCTTAGGATAGACCCTAGGAGACATCAGGGTATTAGCCCTACAGTTATGCAGCACATAATCCATTTAAAGGATAGTGCTAGACCTTACTGCATTGTCAGAGGAGGTTAAATCTGATCCTATAAGAGGTAGTTAGGAAGAAAGTATTGAAGTGGTTGGACCCTAAGGTTATATAACATATTTCTGATAGTGAGTTGGTTAATCCTGTTGAGGTCATTTCTAAGAAGACCGGTATTATCATGACTAGGAATGATAAGAAAGAGCTAATCCCAGCTCGAGTCTAGTCTGGGTGGAAGGCTTGCATTAATTATACCTGCAAAGACCATTTCTCACTTCTCTTCTTGGACCTGATGTTAGAGAGGTTAGCTACACACTTGTATTGCTGTTTATGGTTACTCTGGTTATACCTAGATCTCTATAGCTCCTAAGGATCAGGAGAAAACTACTTTTACCTATCCATTCGGCACCTATGCCTTTAGGAGGATGCCATTCGACTTATGTAATACCTGTGCTACTTTTCAGAAATGCATGATTTCTGTATTCTCTAATTTAGTTGAACATTGTATAGAGATTTTCATAGATAATTTTTCTGTATTTAAGTCTTCCTTGATAATTGTTTGACCTATTTTGGGAAAGTTTTGAAAAGGTTAAGGGAAAAACATTTTTGACCATCAATTAGAAAACATGCCACTTTATAGTGAAAAAGGGAATTGTCTTATTCCCTATTATTTCTAGTGATGGTATTGAGGCTGACGAGGCCAAGATTGATTTAATTGCTAATCTTCCTCCTCCTACTTGTGTAAAAGATGTTAGGTCTTTTCCTGGTATGCTGGATTTATTGTAGATTTATTAAGGACTTTAGTAGGACTTCTGAACCCTTATCTAATCTTCTGGCTAAGGATGCGCCCTTTCACTTCTCTGAGGATTGTCTGGAGGTGTTTACTAAGTTGAAGAGAGCCCTAACCACTGCCCCAATTCTACATCCTCCTATCTGGGGAGATCCTTTCAAGTTGACGTGTAATGCATTTGACTATGCTATTAGGGGTGTTTTAAGACAACGCATTGTAAGAAACCCCATATCATCTATTATGCTAGCCACACATTAAATAATGCTGAGATGAACTATACTGTGACTGAGAAAGAGTTTTTAGCTATGGTATTTGCTTTTGAAAAGTTTAGATGTTACTTGATCGGTTCTCATGTCATTGTTTTTACTAATCATACTGCACTTAGGCACCTTCCTTCAAAGAAGGATACTAAGCCCAGGCTTGTGAGAAGGATGCTCCTTCTGTAGGAGTTTGATTATGAGATTATAGACAGAAAGGGTTTTGAAAACCCGGTTGGTGACCACCTATCTAGGATAGTGAGTGCTAGGTGTACCAAGGCCCCTATTTTTGAGTGCTTCCCCAATGAACAATTATTTGTGATTCAGTCTGACCTTTGGTAAATTGATATTGTGAACTGTCTTATTACTGGTATGATTCTTGAGGGTTGGAATAAGCATGATAGGGATAGATTTGTGCAGTTGGTGAAATTCTGTATTTAGGTAGGAGTGTTCAAAAATATCCGTAACCAATAACCCGAACCAAAAATCCGCAACCCGATCCAAAATCTTAGGTACCCAAATCAAAATATTTAAAAGTATTGGTTCGGCTATCCGAACCATTTTTATTTTTTTAGGTTATTGGTTCGGGTACGGTTCAGGCATTTTGAGAATTCAGCCACCCGAAAACCCAAAACTTTTTTTTTAACTTTTTCAAACCTTTTTTATATTATCCATTCCCTAAAGACTTTGTAAGTCGAATATTTCCAAACCTGAAGAGGACAAGTATTTTGACTTCGTTGCATTGTTTTATTTGAATGGGTTGAGCATGAATATGATGTTAATAATAATAAGCTTATGCCTTATGGATGCGTATACTAATTGAAATATGAATGGTGGTAAGATATCGAGTGATATTGCCATATTGTGTAATAATTTCAAGTGCAACTTGGCACAGTAAGACAATGTTTTATAGCATGAATAGAAATAATTATGTTATGGATATAATAAAACTATTAGGCAAAGTAGGGAAGACATTTAGAAAAAATGGATTATTGGGTAACCGAAATCCGAACCGAGATTTTCTGGTACCCGAATTTCGGTTATCTGAATATTTTGGTTTAGATACGGTTCACTATTTTACCGACCCAAAATTTCGGGTACCCGAACCATGAACACCCTTATATTTGGGATGATCCTTACTTGTTCAAATATTATTCTGATAAGATTTTTAGGAGATGTGTCCCAGATCATGAGGTTAGGAGTATCATGTCTTTCAATCATGACCAAACCTGTGGAGGAAACTTTAGTGGGAAAACAACTTCAGTGTGGATTTTATTAGCTTACATTATTCAAAGAGGCCCCTGAGTACTATAAGAAAAGCCTTAGATGTCAGCAGTTAGGTCCTATCACTAGGATGGATACGATGCCCCTCAATCCCATTATTGTAGTATAGACATTTAATGTGTGGGATAAAGACTTTATAGGACCATTCCTAATTTCTTTTGGGAATGAGTATATTTTGCTAGCTGTTGATTGTGTGTAAGTGGGTTGAGGCTATCACCACTAGGACTAATGAGGCTAGAGTTGTTGTGAAGTTTATAAGGGAAAACATCTTTTCTAGTTGTAGCATGCCTCGTGCTATTATTAGTGATCAGGGCATACATTTCAAGAATAGATCTTTTGATTTGTTGATGAAACAGCACTCCATTATTCATAGGTTGGCCACACCATATCATCCCTAGATCAGTGGACAGATTGAGGTTTCTAATAGGCAGGTCAAGCAAATTTTACAGAAAACCATCAACAGAAATAGGAAGGATTGGGTATGTCACCCTATAGGGTGGTCTATTGAAAGCCTTTTCATCTCCTAGTTGATCTTGAGTATCAAGCTTAGTGGGCTGTTAGGAGCCTCAACTATGATCTTGCTACAGCAGGAGAAGAGAGGAGACTGTAGTTGAGTGCATTAGAGGAGATTCGAGCTGATGCTTATAAAAGTGCCAGATTGTGTAAGGAGAGGCCGAAGTTGGTCCATGACAGAATGATTCTTAGGAAGAGCTTTGGCCTGGGATGAAAGTGCTTTTGTATGATTTGAGGTTGCACCAATTCCCATGTAATCTTAGGTCCTATTAGATAGATCCCTTTGGTGTTACTCACCTGTCTCTTTATGGTGTAGTTCTAATTCAAGATCCTACTTCTAGAGCTAAACAAAGGGTTAATGATCAAAGATTGAAGCAATTCCTGAAACGTCCTACAGAGGAGGATGTGGACTATCTAATGCTCCGCGAACCACCCAATAATTTTTGATCGATGATGCGATACTTTGGGTACATTTTGCTGACCTGGTGTTATCATTGTATCCCTTGTATACGGTGTATATCGTTTCTTTTATTTTGTTCTTTTCTTTTATTTATGTCTTTTCATTTATTTTGTGTCTACATGATCCTTTTCCCATAATGTGTACATTGTGTAATCTTAATGTAGAGGGAGGGAAGCTATGATTCAAAATTTTTTTTAAAAAAGAGAAAAATTTTCAAAAAACCAAAAAGATTTTCTATTTTTATGTGATTTTGGGAAGTTGTGCTATCTTGATTAACTATGACCCCTTGTGATGTACTATTAATTTGTATACAAGTATAGTGTGCATGATAGACCTTAATTAGTGTGCCACTCCATGTCTTAGTTCTTACCCCATCATTCCATTATAGTGTAGAGTCTAATCCTTAGTTACATATCACCATTATCTTAAGGTTTTAGGCTTTTATGGTATGATTTTCCCATTTTTCTTTGTTATGCAACCAAAAGGCTGATACAAACGAGAAAAAAAATCAAAATAAAAGTCAAAGAGTTAGGAATGACAAGTACTCCTTTGAGGCATGCACTACTAGGTGCTACCGTTTGAGGCAATATTGATACTGAGAAAGCTTGCTTCCCATGCCAATAAGTCAATAAAATAATCAAGTAGGATTGAGTCAAACATTGGTAAGCATAACTCCTAGGGTGATAGTACACATCACACTGCGCACTAGGATGAATTCACATGTTCTCATGGTTTATGGGGTGAAAATTTGATGTATGGGTTTTACGCTTTGGGATTGAGAGTCTTAATAAGTATATTGTGTTTGTGCATGATCTCTATGGTTGCAAGGATGATTTGTTGATCAAAAGTGCATAGTTTTCCTTTTGTGTATATTTGGGTATATTTGAAAATTTTCAAAAAGATTTTCTATTTTCTTTCTCTTCTTTCTTTTCGAAGATTTTGTGGGTATATTTTCTGCAACCCCTCACGAGATTACACTTATCCATTAGGGGCAACCTCGGGTTGAAAGGGCTTGTTGCACGTGCTAAAGGCACCCGTAATTCCTACAAAAGTGAGTTAGGGGTATTAGATAGATTTGAATTTCCTTTTATTTAACTTAAGGATGAGCAAAATCTTGTGGTAAGAGTATTTGCTTGGGTACCAAAAGTGTCCTTTTAATTACTTCTAATCACTTAGTTTTTACTTGTAATTGCGATTGCTTTTAGGTTTTATTTGATTTTTGTGATTTTTCTAGAAAATAATAGTAGATGTAAAAAGAGTGCAATAAAGGGATGAAAATCAAGAAAATGCAACCCAAGTTAGCATATAGCCCATCGGGCCTGTTTCTTCATGCGAGTTTATGCTAAGTCTAGCATATTCGTCCAGCCTACCAGAGAAGCAAGCAAAAGAAAAAGAAAAGGGAAAGGAGGAAGTGGTTGCCCTGACCCAAGTGAGGTGCTGCATTCCATCTTTTGGGCACACTCGCATGAAATTCATTAGCTTCCTCAGCCCTGACTTCCAAGCGCGGCCCAGCTTCAGTCCAGCGCATGCTCATTCTCCCTTCACTTTGCCAGCTCTGTTTTGATTGTCTCTATGCCCTGTGCCTAGTGTTTAGTCTGTGTGGCCCAATCCAGTAAGACAACATGCCTTGCTTCGATCAGCACCACACACCTGTGTCTTCTCTCAGTCAAAGCCCAACGGGCTACTTATGCCCAGACAAGCGCCCCATATCTTCTCGCAAAGCATGCAGTCCAACAGTCTTATTCCTAGCAAATTGCACATGCAGAAGCAGATGTGAAATTGGTAAGTGATTAAGATGGTGCACAAGTTGGAAACAAAGTATGATTAGGTAATTGGGGAAATTATTTGTGTATTAGGAATTCGAATATAATTAGGAAAATTAGATGGGGTGGTTCGCACTAGTATGAATAGGGGTTCTTGTAAATCATGAAATTCTCTTCCTCTCTCTTATGGAATTAGTTTTAGAATTTGAGAGATTATTGTGATTCTCGAAATTCTTTCAAGTTGAATTTGAATTTTCAAGTTCAATTCTCCTGGTTCTAGTTTTATTCCAAGTTTTCCATTTTTAGTTTCAACTCAAGTTTGTTAGTTTCAATTTTAGCCTTCCCAAAAAAATTTCTCATTCAAAGTTTCAATTTGTATTACTCTTTTAAGTCGACGGTGGATATTGAAGTCTTTAGGTGATCTCTCGTTCGAGGTTTGAATTCTATGTCTATTAATTCCTAGTAGTCAAGGTAATTTCTTTCTTCTCTCTTATAGTTTTTATTTCAATTTTATCATTAGATTAGGGCTTTTGTGAGGTTGCTTGCTATTATTGGAAATTAATTTTGGTTAGCTTATTTTTAGATTAGTTTAGTGATTTGATATTCGTAGTTAAATTCAACATATCCCTATGGACGACCCGTATAATGCTAGAACTACAGCTATACACTTGCACCTTACTTTTACTGTTGCTAAGATATAATAGTAAGCAAGAGAGTCACAATGTTGTCAAGTTCTTCTCGAGCTTGCTAGGCTATGAAGCGCACTCGAGAATTACGTGAAGGTGCCTAAGTGCTAGTGTGGAGCAGTAGAACAATTCATGAAGATCATGGGGGATGAAAAGGGCCATGAGTCCCTAATGGGGCTAAATGATGACACTTTTGCAATTATTCGCAGGTAGATTCTGGCTCTTAATCCGTTGCCTTCTCTGGGTAGGATGTTTAACATGGTCCAGTAAGAGGCAAATCACAAGCGCATCATGGCAGATCGAGATAGGCATATTGATCAAGTCAGTGCCTTTGTTGCACATCACAACTCTAAAATGCAAGAAGTAAGTGCCGAGAGGCCCACCTGTAAGCACTGCGATAAGTACGGACACAATGAAGCTTCTGGTTTTGAGATCATTACAGGGAGGCAGCAGACAACCTAGAAGAAGCTGAGGTAGACATGGAGGAAGAGGCACTGGCAGAGGATGGGGGGATAAAAAAACTACTCATGTTATACAAGCTTGGACCGAAGGTTAGTCATTCGCAGAATTAGAAGCAAACTAATTAATGTTCTAGATTTTTACTCTAGAACAAGCACAATGGGTTTTGAGTCTAATTGAGGCTCCAAAATCGGGGTGTCAAAAGCCATGGGGTAAGAAATCTTGGCTATTGGATAGTGGGGCTTCATATCATATGACTAGGGATTTAAATTTATTATGTGATGTTGCTAATATCTCCCCTCGCCTGTTGGACTTCTAAATGGTGTGGAAACAGTGGCCACTAAGCATGGAATGGTTAAACTTAAGCCCAAAATAGTTTTGCGAGATGTTCTCTATGTCCTCGGATTAACTTGTAATCTTATTTCTATTGCGCAATTAATTAGAGAAATTTTTTACAACGTCTAATAGGCTATGTGTGATACAGGACCACATTACAAGGATCCCAATGGGAGTTGGTGAGCAACAAGAAGGGGTCAACTTCTTCAAGGATGATCTTCCAAAAGTTCAAGCTAACTCTGTAATCTCTCATGATAGTTGACATAGCCAGATGGAACATCCTTCGAGTTAGATGTTATCTTTTTTATCTAATAGCATTAGTAAGGATTTATGTAGTGGTGATAAAAATAGTCTTTGTAATGTGTGTCTTTAGGCTAAACGAACACGTGCCCTTTGCTGATAGTAATAATAATGCTTCTCAACCTTTTGATTTAATTAATTGTGATATATGGGGTACATATTGTGTTAGTTCATTTTGTGGAGCCTATATTTTTAACTATTGTGGATGATGTAAGTAGAATAGTTTGGGTATATCTCAAGAAAACAAAAAGTGAAGCTACTCAATTAGTCCAAATTTTTTCCATGATGGCCAAAACCCAACTCAATGCCATTGTTAAGATTATTAGGAATGATCACGGGAACGAATTCACTTTAGGTCTATGAAGCAATTGTACGAGGAGTAAGGAATTATACATCAAACCAGCTGTGTAGATACTCCACAACAAAATGGATGGGTAGAAATTAAATACCGTCATATCTTAAATGTTGCCCAACTCTTCATTTTCAAGCGAATCTACCCATTAAATTTTGGAGTGAGTGTGCCTTGATGTTGCTTATCTCATAAATAGGACTCCTAGTTCCGTTTTACACAGGAAACCTCCTTATGAAGTCTTGTTTCATGAAAAGCCATCCCATGATCATATCAAGGTGTTTGGTTCATTATTCTGTGCTCACTGTCATCAACGACAAAGGGATAAACTTCCCCCTATAGCAAGAAGTGTGCCTTTGTGGGTTATCCCTATGGGAAAAATGGATGAAAAGTCTACGATTTGGAAATCGGTGAAATATTTATCAGCAGAAACGTCATCTTTCAGGAAGAAGAGTTTCTGTTTGCTCATTGCAAGAATATAGGACAATATCTGGATTTAAGTCTTAGACCAACTGTTTTGTGGGTTGAAGACATTGTTCAATTGTGGCAGTCAAGTGGGTCACTTGGTGTAATCCTAGAAACAACACCTACTTATCCAAATGAGCCAGCCTAAGGCAACAATTCTAAGTCTTCACCTATTGTTTTTGAGGAGACAGCCCACGATGAGTTTCATGAGCATGCCACAGAAGCGGGTTCTTTGTATGCACCGACCCAGGATATCGAGGCCTAAAATGGGCATCTCACGAATAGGGGGAGTGCAAGTAAAATGAAACTAGGAATAGGACACGAAGATTATTTATTCCATTCTGCTAAAAGGAAAGACCACTTGTCACCTAGCTCAGTCCATAGTCTCCTAAGGTAATCTTTATCCAATAGCTAATTATGTTATGTGTAATAGTTATTCTAATGTACATAGAAATTACTTCACTGCTATTACTAAAGTTGTGGAGCCTACATATGTTCATGAAGAAGTCAAAGATCCTTGTTAGAGAAGCCATGAGTAAGGAAATTCAGGCACTCAAATCAAACAAAACATGGACTATGGTGGACTTGCCATAAAAAACCTACTAATTACAAATGGGTCTACATATTGAAGTACAACTCAGATAGGACAATCAAACGCCACAAGGCATGTCTTGTTATCAGAGGAGATGAACATTGAAGGGTTCAATTATCATGAAGCCTTTGCTCCTATTGCCAAAATAGTGAGCGTATGTTGCTTTCCATCAGTTGCAACTGCTAAGGCCTTGGAGTGGCATCAAATAGATGTTAATAATGCATTCCTTCATGGACATTTAGAGGAGGAAGTATACATGACACTGCCTCTAGGCTTTCGATCTTCTCAAACAAGCAAGGTTTGTAAGTTGCATGAATCTCTCTATGGTTTGAAACAAGCACCCTGATAGTAGTTTGTTAAACTCTCTTCTAAGCTGCTTGAGCTTGGATTTGTTTGCTCCTTTGTTGACTACTCCTTGTTTACTTACAAAAGGAACAATTTTTTATTGCTCTATTAGTATATGTTGATGAGTTGGTTCTTGGAGGAAATGATTCTAAAGCTTGTCCACAATTTAAGACTTAATTGAATAAGTGTTTTCATGTAAAGGATTTAGGTCCTTTAAAAGTTTTTTTTGCGTATTAAAGTTGCCCATAGCTCTCCTGGAATTTTCGCATGTCAAAGAAAATATGCACTTGAAATTGTTGATGAGCGTGGGTTACTTGGTGCAATACTTGTCGCATTCCCAATTGAGCCCAATCACAAACTAGCACTTATAGATGGTAACCTATTGAGTGATCCTACACCACACAGGTGATTAATTGGTCGTCTTATTTATCTTACCATTACAAAGCTAGAATCATGCTATGTTATTTATATCTTGTTTCAAGTTCTGCAAAAACCAAAGGAGGAGCATTTTGAAATAGCCAAACAGGTTGTGAGGTATTTGAAGGGGAATCCTGGGCAATGACTTTTACTAAGAAGTGATTTAACTTTATAGATCTATACTTATTGTGATTCTGATTGGAGAGCTTTCTCATGTACATGTAAATCCTTGGCGGATTATTTTATTGCTATTGGAGGCTCACCTATTTCATGAAAGATAAAGAAATAGATAATAGTATCTCGTTCCTCTGTGCAAGCTAAGTATCGAGCCATGGACACAGTGATAAGTGAACTTATATGGCTTAAATCCTTACTCATTTCTCTTGGTGTGTTTCATACTCAAGCCATGAAGCTATATTATGATAGTCAGGCAGCACTTCACATCGCAAAGAATACATTCTTTCATGGACAGACCAGGCACATTGAGATTTATTATCATTTTGTTCGGGAGCGACTCTCATCCAAGGACTTGATCATCGCATACATACCTTCTTGTCTTCAGCTCGCTGACATCTTAACAAGGCCATAGGCAAACAATTTTTTATTTTTCTATAAAGCACATTAGGCATGATTAATCCATATGCTCCAACTTGAGGGGGAGTGTTAAGAAAGCAATAGTTGTGTAAATATTTTGTCTATATTTTTGTGATATTTACTGTGTATTAGATGTGGCTTGCTGATCAAGTTAGGGTTAGAGTGAGAGGTTAGCTACAACTCTTCGTGATGTATACATGCAAGGCGTGTGCTACTGTTATACGGGTGAAGAATATACATAGAAACTTCTTCTTTCTTCCTTCTTCCCTATGTTATTTTAGAGAGGATCTCTACTATGCCAATTTCTTCCTTTTTTTTAATCAACTCCACTTTATCAGTTAGAGAGAAGAGATAGCTTTGAAATATATTCTATATGGTTATGCTGGATGGATTCTACTACAAGTTTATTAGTGGTTGATTAATGAGAAGGTTACCATCAAATGAGGCAAGCTAAAGTGGGCTACAAAATGTAAATGAGTAGAATGATGAAGTCTAAGGAAATTACAATAACAACAATAGCTCCTTGTGTGGATCCTGCCTGTGCGTGGTTTGGAGAGATCTAGATGTTGGCGACTTTACCTATGTGAATATCGCTGCTCACAGAGACACCGATTCTAAAAGATCCATGAAATGTTTTTGAAAAAACATGTTAGATTTACTAGTTATACACAAGAGATAGGTGATTAGTCCATTCAAGTCAATGTTTTTTTTTTTTTTTTAAAAAAAGGTGGGTAGATGAGATTCCCACTTAGGGCATATTTTTATCATTTGTAAACAGACGTTGATAATTGGGTGTAGTTAAAAAAGATTGTTTGAAGTGGATAAAAGTTGATAGATGTTGGTATTTTATTTCTTTTTGGCAGTGTTTGATAAGAGTTGATTACGATTAGAAAAGATTGGAATAAATTGGTACAAGATTGAGGATGCTGATAAAAATTATAAATGAGTGGAGATTTCATTAAAAATATTTTGAATGAGATTGGTAAGACCGGGTAGAAATTGGTAGAAGTTGATATAAATTGGTAGAAGTTAGTTAAAGTTGAAGATGATTGAATTTTTTTGTAAGAGTTGGTAGGAGTTGGTAGAAGTTGGTAGAAGTTTATAAAAGTGAACTTACCAACAAAAAGAATAGGCCCTTACTGGGTCCTTTGATACAACTTCTCCAATGGGGCTGCTAACGGGTGGAGATGGGCTACATTATAGTCCCTATAGTTCAAACTTGCCAAACTTCTTGAGACACCCTAGTTCATCTTAAAAATTTTCAACCTCTTAAAATTCACATCCCAATGTAGCTCATGAACTTGCATCATCAATGCCATAAATCAAGTCCTTTTTAGCATCTAAGGAAGGTTAGTTTGACATATATTGAAATTGTATAAAATGCAAACTCAATCTCCCCTCCCCAAATTTAGAAAGAAAAGAAAAATAAAACAAAAGGACAAGTCAAGTGTTGATGCAGCTGGAAGCATATACCTCTAAATTCATATGGATATAACATTTGTACAGATTGGCATGAATTTTTCGAAAAAGAAAAATGTGAAAACAAAAATCCCAACTCTCTCCCCATGACATTTTTACACCAATAATACTTCATTCTAGTTTGTTTCCAACCTTCAGCCCCTCCCCCCCCCAAAAAAAACAAACGGCCCCCCCTCAATGTCTTGTCTTCTTCTTCATTTCATTTGAAGTAAATATTGAAAACCTAATGGAAAATTTATTGATGCTAAGCGACCACGGATATACCACAATAATGCAAAGAAAAGAAACAATTCTTATATTAAACCAGAGAAGCTTTAATGGTCTATAATTCTGAGTTTTGACTCATAACCCAGCGCTTTAATCTCTTTAGAAATTGCAGTAGTAGACCTTCAAAGATTCCGTTTCTACTTTCTTTGCTTTGATTTGGGAACTTAGACATTGATGAGATCATTTGAGATTCAATTTCTACTTTCTACATATATATATATATATATATATATATATATGGATATATGTCTGTATATATACATATATATATACACATCTATGTATATACACACACACACACACACACACATAGATACAGATATATATATATATATATATATATGATATATATATATATATATATATATATATATATTAATATATATATGTACACAATACATCATACATACATTTATATATATACACACACATACACACACACACACATACGTACATACACCACAAGAAAAAGACCAAACAAAGACGGAATTAGCGACGAAAATCGGTTAATCAACGACGGAATACGGCTGTCGGATTTTCACTCATTGCCGAGTACCCAACGATGGAATTTCAAAATTCCGTCGTCAGTGGCGACGGATTCAGCGACAGAAATTGTGACATACTTTTTTTGGCAGGGGAAACTGGCGGGGCAGGGGGCAACGGAATTAATCATCCGTTGCCATCAGCGACGGAATTTCCGTCGTTGATGGCGACGGATTCTTCAGTCCGTCACCCCCTTGCCTAAAAAAAATTTCACCCCTATCTGTCGCCATTCCGTCGCTAGGTTTCTTTTTTTTAAAAATAAAATTGCTTGTTTTTGATCATATCTGTACATACAAATGAATCCCTGCAAGAAATTTACAAGATCTTCGCAGTCAATCAACATCCAATGGCATCGAATATGGCTTCATTCGAAGCGTTCTCAACATTTTCAAGCCACACAAAGGTGGAATTTCACATCCAATGCAACACTTCCAATGAAGGGTTTTTAATTCACAAACCACAAGTTCCAAACAAACTCTCTGCATATTACAAACTAAAGTTCCAAACAAAGTCTGTAAATATCACAAATCACAAATCCAAACAAACCAGAAGTTAATTACCAGTAATTAAGAATGAAGTTATATATACGTTTACAGAATAGGGAGAAGCAAGCGCCAAATGGAAGGGGAGTGAAATAAGCACTAGGGCAAGAGGAGTGAAATAAGCAGAAAGGGGAGGGGAAGCAAGCAGCAAGAGGTGTACTTCATAAAGAATCAAGTAGAAGAGCTACCAACTAAAGCAAAATTGCAACCAACTCAATCACCAAGGTCTTCCTCTTCCTTTTCCTCTGCCTCACCATCTTCCTCATTATGTTGCGAATGATGAGTAAATGGTGGCTGAGATCCCGAGCCAGACGCCTGTTGCATTTGAAAGAAAGCTTGGAGGCGCTGATCGATGCTCTTCATTTGTTGGCTCAGTTGTTGGTTGCTTTGGGTGAGCAATTTGTTAGATTCCTCGAGTTGCTTACATTTCTTCATAACCAACCAGTAGCTTTCAGCTTGTGAAGATAGCTCACCCCCCAATTTGGTTACTACACCCCTTAAGTCATTGAGCTCTTGTTGTGATGGGGTAGAATCGGTACCTGCTGACAGACATTTTAGTGAAGTACGCATTAGTATTGCAATTAAGTAAATTCAATGTATAACGATGGTCGTTGGAACTTTAATATGAAAACTATACCGGATCTTTGAGTGGGACTGAAGTAACCGGATTCCCTCATGTTGACAGCCTCGTCACTAATGCCATAAATACGACCCTTCTTGTTCTTGAATGTCTTCACCCACAACTCATTTGGGTTTGGAAATGGCTGGTTTGGATCTTGAGAAGTGCTATCCCCGGTCCCTTGAGAGTTGATAACATTTTGAAAATCACGTTCAAAGGATTCCTACAATACCGCAACATGCGCACGAAATCATGCATACTACAATTACTTAAAATAAAGTATATGAGTTCATGTTGAACTAGCAATGAAGATTGAGAATAGCTAATTGCTTACATATATTTGTTGTGATTTCTTGTCAATCCAAGGGGCATCTTCTTTGCCCTGGAGTTTGTGAGTGCGACTGAATAATTCACCAATGGTGGGCCCCATCCAAAGCTGTTCCCTCTATGTACGTGCCAGAAAGAATGATGTCATGCACAACACGACATACAGTATTAAATTTAAACATGAACGTAGCAAACATTAATTCATTTACCAGACGCCGCCTATGCTCATGCATATGGATCGAGCCACAGGTGTGGAGAGATGGGCCACCACTTTCTGGAGTTCCCAGTCGGTTCTTCTGGGCTGTTTCATGCAATTTTTTACAATGTTCATTCGCCCAGTGCTGTTGGAGTCCCTTCCATTGAGCATCACCGAGTCAAACATGCTTCTTGTTATGCTTCCTTGCTTTGCCAAAGAAGTCTCTCAAGCATGCATTGCCTTAATTTTTAAAATTCCTCATACGGTCCTCATGGATCGGATCCCAAGTAAATCACTTCTGCAATTATGAAAACAAGAAACACATCAAATAATTCAATAGTAATTTACCACGTTCACAGAAACTGTTAATACGAAGTCACTGTAGTTACCTTGAACTCTCCAAACCATAAATCTCGTACTGGTTTGGGCACTTTGCTCCAAGTAGGCCAATCTTCGTCAAATTTTTTTTGAAATACGAGCGAAATCCTACTAATAGCACCATCATTGGGGAGAAACCTAATTGAATATAACAAATCAAATTCATTACTTGTTATGCAAAATTCATGTAGTACTTCATAAGATATAATAAATGAAGACTTACCTGTTACCATCTGGCTCAATCCAAGTCCTAGCTCGGCTGCTCTCATGACTGGATTGTGCTTCACTTTCACCACTTCCAATGTTCTCTTATGACTGGTTTGTGTTAGGGTGAGCGGGTTGGGGAGTGGGCTGCACAGTGTGAACAACATGGGGGTTTGGAGGAATGTTGTAGGCAAATTGGCCGTACATGGTGCTTTGGTTGGGATTGTATGAGGTCTGATGATGGAAAGCCCCAAATGGGGGAGGCAGTGGTTCTGAAATACCTTGTATGTAAGCAGCCATTGTCGCTCTTGGCTGAACTGGTATATGAGGTACATGGGGGGAAGATGGATCAATGTCCATTGCGGTCGGATCTACGACAGAGCTCCTACACCCTCTTCCTCTACCTCGAGGGAGGACTTTACTCGACGAGAACTTGAATCCATACCTGAAATAGGTGACAACAAAGCTAAGTACGAATATATAATGATTGCACATATAAACCGTTTTCCTCATACATCATAATATGTACGTAGGTTACACATATTTTGCAAAGCTCATTCATACAATATAAGTAAAGTTACAACCAATTGTTTGACATGCGACGTACTCAAATACATAAGAATTCATAACCACTCAATCATCTGCATTCTCATTCTCATCGATGTCATCGTCATCATCATCATATAAATGCAAATTTTCTTCAGTTTCATCTGTTTCATTATCTTCATCCCACTCCCCCTCTTCATCACCCTCATCATTCTGTACCTCATCTATCTCGTCATTACCCCGAATGAATGAAAACCCTATTTCATCATTAACATCTTCTGGTGGTGCATTTTCATCCACTAATGATGCAGGGATGGCGTCGTACACAGGTTCGACGATAGTCGTCATGTCCGTTTGTTGGTACGCGGTAGGTAGAGTGTACTGCTGATCCACTCTCACCCTTGGTCTGGTTGGTATGACAACAAGCCAATTTGCCCTATCCCTTGAGCGATCTGTATGTGGCATGAAGTATACTTGTGATGCAGTGTTTGGGAAGATAAATGGGTCGTACTTTCCGTGCCTTCTTGTACGGTGGACCTCAATAAGGTTGCTTAGTTTATGAGATTGTGTCCCACGATTCAATATGGGATCGAACCACTCACAACTGAAGAGCACACATCATTTAAGTGGTTCGCCAACGTACTCAATTTAGACAATATCCTTCAGTACACCGTAATAATCATTCTCAATATCGCCTTCCCCAGTGCCACAAACACCAACACCACAATTATATGTTCTCTTCCCGACACTTCGAGCTTCTGTGCGGAATTGAATCCATTTACTCTATATGCCGTCCACGTCGACACAGACCGCTTTGGCTTCACAGCCAATTGGCTCAAGTAGCAATGTTTATCGGTCTCGAATAGTTGAATAAAATGCACCTAAGGTGACATAACATGTAGTTTTAATTAATGCAATGCACCTAATTAACTGTTATGTCAAAATTTTGAATAAATGAGTTATAATACTTACATTCTCACTAAACCAATCTACGAAATGAGTTTCAATGACGGTGTCGACATCTGCGTCGCTGACATTGGAACGTGCAGTTCTGACTTGTTGTGTGAAAATTCTATCACATTTTATGTAGCCTATTAGTATACTTGCGCTCTGAATGATAAACTCAATTGGAAGTGAAAATACCACTCACCCTGTATAAGGTTTAACTTCATCACAATTTAACAGCACGTGAAGATGGGCAGCAGCATATTCGGCATATGTGAGATACCTTGATCTTTCCCTACCAATAGCGGTCCCTTACAGTGCAAACACGGACAGAGTTAGAAAATGATTAATATGTTCATCGTCATCCTCAGTTCTCCTACACCTAATACGCATGGAGGGCACATTAGAGCCGAAGTAATAAGAGGCGAAGAATGTCCTCTCTGCATCTAGGTATGCTTCTGTGATTGAACCTTCAGGACACGCTTGTTACTTTATCTTTTTCTTCAATCGGCCAAAGAACCTACCAAATTCACAATTGCATTTACTTCTAAGTGATTCCACATATAAGAATTGAGATAAGGTTTCATCGATTATAGTATAATTTACCTCTCAAATGGATACATCCATCGGTATTGTACTGGACCACCTAGTAGAGCCTCTTCTGCCAAATGCACTGGCAGGTGCTCTATTACATTGAAAAAGCCAGGAGGGAAAATGGTCTCCAACTTACACAAAGTGATGACAATGTTACGATGTAGTTCCTTAAGCATACAAGCATATTCTCCCGCAATGTTGTAGAGCATAAGTTCTTGAAGAACTGGCTTATCTCAATAAGAGGCTTCAACACATCATCTGGGAGTGCACCAAAGGCAATTGGTAAAAGAGTCACCATGAAGACATGACAATTATGACTTTTCATGTTGTTAAACTTAGCCTCATTAGGGTCCACGATATTCCTCAAATTAGAGCAATATCCATCAGGCATTTGAAGCTCCTTCACCCATTCACACAATTCTCTTCGTTTATCCACAGGAAGTACGAACTTCGCTTTTGGTTTAACTGACTTATCACTTGGGCCTGAATGTAAATGTAATTCTGGTCTATCATATATTTCTGTAACATCCATTCTTGATTTGGCATTGTCCTTTATTTTTCCATGAACATCCATAATAGTGTTGATAATGTTCTCGAAGAAGTTCTTCTCAATGTGCATCACATCCAAATTATGGCGGAGCAGTTGGTGTTGCCAATAAGGCAACTCCCAAAATATGCTCTTCTTCGTCAAGTTATGCTCATTTTTCTTAAATTCTAGTATGACAAAGTCACCATTTGTACTTACCATTGGGTAATCTTCCACCTTGGCATAAAGTTCTTCTCCAAATAGTCAGCGAAGAGGACCCCCTGTAATAGTTCTGCCTTTCCTAAATGCTGTTCTATTTCTTCTGAACGTATGATTCCTTGGCAAAAAACACCGATGACAGTCAAACCATGAGAATTTACCTCCATTTCTCAATCTCAAAGCCTTTTGCTGTTTCATACATACGGGACATGCCAATTGGCCATTAGTACTCCACCCAGACAACATTCCATATGCAGGAAAATCATTGATGGTCCACATAAGTACAGCCTTCATCTGAAATGTATGCCCCGTAGAAATGTCATAAGTCTCAACTCCAACATGCCACAACTCTTTCAACTCATCAATAAGAGGTTGTAAATATATATCTATCTTGCTCTTAGGATTTTTAGGCCTGGGGATTACACAAGTTAAGAACATAAACGGTGTGGTCATACACATTTCAGGGAGGAGGTTAAATGGTGTAACGACCGCCGGCCAAATGGAATATGATCTTGAAGACAATGTGTAAGGATTAATCCATCAGCACATAAGCCAAGCCTCACATTTCGAGGCTCTGCAGCAAATTCAGGGTACTTGGTATCGAAATGTTCCATGCTGCCCCATCTGATGGATGACATAAAACACCATCCTCACGGCAATGTTCATAATGCCATCTCATGTGCTCTGCACTACTTCTTGATGCATACAACCTCTGCAGTCGAGGTTTTAACGGCAAGTAATGCATCCTTAAGTATGGCAATGTATTCTGATTCCTTTGTTGTGACCTTTGCCTCTTCCATCTTGAATGCCCACAAAACTTGCACGCATCTAAGTTTGCGTCCTCCGTATAAAATAGCATGCAACCTTTCCGGCAACAATCAATTTGGACCACATCATTGGCGAGATCTTTAACAACCTTTTTCATTCACCATAGTTGTTTGGCACGCGGTTGTTAGGGGGACACATCTCTTTCATTAATTGAACAACTTCATTGAAACAATTTTGAGGCCTATAATAATCAGATTTAATACTCAACGGTCTCACCGCCGCAGATAGCTCACTGTGGGTGGAGCAACCATCATATAAGGACTGTTGAGCAGCTTAAACCATATTATAAAATGGTTCTTGACAAGTGCTTAACCCCTCTTCCCTTACATTTTAATTTGCTATTATAGCATCATCAACCATGTCCTCAATCCGATCTACGTAGAATTCAGAGTAGTCATTATTAACATGACTTGAACCTCCAACTTCGGGAATTTCACTATTTGAATACCCAGAACCATATTCCTGAAGTTCTATTTCCCCATGACTTATGCAAAACGAATACCCTTGCACAAAACCCTCATACATAAGATGCATCTTGACCTCATCAGGTGTCAAGTACACCCTATTTCTGCATTTCGCACAAGGACATCTATACTTTCCTCCATTCAGAAACTCTGTCTGTGTACGTGCAAATTGATCGAATTGGTTTAATCCA
>JAKOGI010001791.1:82500-180497 GCA_029747015.1 Carnegiea gigantea
TACCCGAAGGTGCAGTGAAATATTTCTAAAGTAATGTCTACTTCACAAATGGAGGTGGAATCAATGGACTGCTTGCAAGAGTTTGGGCAATTTAAGCAAGTTTTGAATTACAATGGATTGAAGCAAAATGTCTCTTTAATGTGTCCTTAGTTTCTCTTATATGGAATCGTCGATAGTTAATGGTTTCAAAACTTATGTAGTACCATAGAACAAGCCTCTCCAGAATCCTATAATTCAGGGATATTACATCAAGAACCCCATATAGCTCACTTAGATGAAATTCATGAGTTATAGAAGAAAAATATCTGCAATCAATGAAGCATATTGAAGTAATTGTCGCTTGAATCAAAGAAATGTACAAAATGACACCCACAATATGAGGAAATATAAGCTTAAAGTTGTATGTATCCACTGACTTGAACAGTCTGTACTATCAGACTTTACGCTAAATTTTATTAACCACTGGTCTTTAAATGTGCTGCAATATAGGTCATTGGAAAGCTTACTTTTTATACTCCTGACATAGAATAACTAAAACATCTCTATCTAATGGAATGCATAGGCTGCAACTAGACTAAACTCAGACCTTATGCATAGGATTCTGCGCAATTTACAGACTTTGACTTGTCTAGCAGTTTTGAAGAACCAAATGATCTCTAATCCAGTGAAAATTATTTCATATGAATGACATCTCTTAAAACTTAAAGTAGGATAGAAAATCCTTGTGTAAATCATAGTGACCATGGACAAAAGTTACCTCAAGGTCGATCCTTGTGCAATGATTAAATTAAACTTGTATATTCTGCCCATACTTGATTTTCCCTATGCATTTAACCTCAAAATGAGCCATAGGACACATCTGTAACAACCCCCAACCCTAGGACTATGAGTGTTAGTGATTCTGAAATTTCTGGGGTGAAACGGACAGAGTTTCACCTGTAAATTGGCCATTTTGTAGGCTTAAAGCCTTACATCACATCCTCTGCATTGAATAGAAGTATAAAAGGATATCAAATCAAGCTTAACGGCTACATATTGGAGATCAAAATTCTACGGGCCACACGCCCAGAGTACAAGGGTTTACATCCCAAAAATAAATAATTCCAGCTAAAGGATGACATACCATTCAGATGGGTGGCTCATATGGCCATACATACTAAATGCATTGGAACATCTTTAACCTGTTGTTCAAAATCTCCGTCAAATCTGCTGCTTGAGATCAAACTATATATACTTTATATGGATCCATCTGACAAAGAAGAATATACGAGTAGAATATGTATAAGATAAGCAGACATTACCAATGCCACAAATCTCCAAGGATATCATAATAATCCTCAGTCCTCACTAACCAATTTCTTAGTATCTTAACTCCATACTCTATATCCCATAAAGAAAATCTCAACCTGTCTCTGATACCAAATCTGTAACGCCCCAAGTTAAACATGTTTCACTGTTTATATTCTCCTTAATAAATCACTCAATTGTAATCTAATAAATCCAATGATAGGGGCGTTATCGCTGTCCCAAAGGACAAGGCTTGAAGTATGTGTCCTGGAATAACATAGTTAAGCATAACCTCAACCATACACATTCATACATGATCATCCATTCACAATCAAGTGTTAACCAATGTAAGGTTTATAAACCATAGTAAGATAATTCACCATGTAATCTACATCCTCATACACCGAAGAATTCAAAATATAGCTTTAAAATATGCGTATACTGTATCACCGCTGATTTATACAGATTTTCTTGCCCAACTTATTCTCTTCTGCTGCTTTGCTAGCATAAGGGCAATTCTCTGAGTATTTGCCTAAAACAAAACATGAAAAACATTTCAAACTGTGAGCCGAAGCTCAATATATGCATTTCTGAATTGTTAAATGATCATTGAAATACTGATTGGGCTCGCTTTGCAATTCTTTGAAGGTCAAAATAGGGAATGAGATGAATATAAAACTATATTACTAATTATTATATGATAGTGAACCCCTTGATACTGTTACGATCTATAGATAGGTGTACACCTGCCAAGCCAATCGGGGACCTGGCCTAAAGCCGCACGAGTAACAGAAGGGCAAATGCCCTATAGATGATAACTGACAGGGTCACTAATTAACTGATAAATCACTGTGTAAACTGATTCATTGATGTACTTACCAAACATGATACTTCGATAAATGAACTCTGATTTCTAAAGATACAGGCAATGGACGTACCTGAAGTCTTTAAAATGATATTTCACTTGATAATACTTATGCACAATGAAAACGATAGACTAGGCCCCGATTCTACTAAAGAAATGTAATTATAGGTAAATGCAGTTAGTAAACAATATTTACTCCCGGAATTTGTAACTTTAATGGAAATTGATTAATTAAAGAGCTTCCACAATTCCAATAATTCAATATAAGATAAGTTACAACAAAATGATTTGAAAAATAAATCAATTAGGATTATTGAACTTGAAATACAACAAACTGAAACAAAATAGACCAAATTGGAATGATTGAGGTGATAATGAAAAGATCTTAATTGACATAAATAAAATATAGGTTTCTGATATTTCCAAAATGGATAATGAAACGTGTAATGCTTCTAAAATGGATAATAGAAGGCTTAATGTCAGGAGAGGTGTTGTGAGGTTCATAAAAGCTCAAATAACACCAGTTTAGTTCGATTGACACTGATTTTGAGTCATTACTCTGCTCACTTCCCAAATTTCATTTTCATACTAATTTAACTTGGTTTTCAACTCAAATAAGCTTCTATACATAATCACACTTGTTGAACTCACTACACTTTATAATTGCCTTGCAATACCCATAATTATATAGAAACTTCTAAAAATATTTCCAAATGTCACGATTTCTTTGTTCACTCATATTACTGTTTGATGATCTGCATTAGAAAATCCATATCTTTCACTCCTAACCTCTAAATAAGATGTAAAACCCCAATATGAAAAGCTAATAATGTACACAAAAACTTTTATTTTGGACACAAAGCATGATTCATATAGTAAGGTCCCTAAAATCAGGGCAGAATACAGATGTGCACAATTTCAGTTCAATCTGCACAGCCATAGCAAAACAACCATAACGTTTTTCACAGAATTCGGATTAAGGCGATTCAAAAAGCATGTGAAAGCTAACTCATTAATCTATCCACAAACCAAAAATCACGAATTTTCAATGAGCCAATGAATACCAATTTTTTCGTAAAATCCACTGTTCAAAACTGCTCCCAGTTTCGATGTATTCTGCGCAGTCTTCAGTAAAGTGGCCATAACTTTGTCTATACAACTCAAAAATAATTCTAGAGCCCATTGAAAGCTAACTCATTGGGGTATCTTCACACTAAAAATAATGATTTTCTCATGTTCTACGGAATACCAGTTTATTCATAAACAGACCCCTGTTTTGGGTCTGTTTCCCAGCCCTAAATCACCTAGTTTCAACTTTTCTTCATGTAACCACCCACTAAAATCACTCTTTAATTCATCCAAAACCACAGTAATATTACCATAATTATTTATAATGACAAGGATTGCAAAATCAAATACAAAATAATCTAAATTCATGATGTATGTGTGGGTGGTAAGTGAACCAAGTCAAACTCAAATAAACCCAAATAAGAATAGAAACAAAGTAAAGAGAAAATGGAAGGTTGATTGAGATGGAATGAAAACAATAACAAAAAGAACAAAGGATAAACAAGACCTTGCACTTGAGATAATCCTTCGCGGAGCCACTCAAGGACTTGATCTTGGGCAAATCCTCTTGTCTTCACCAAGGAATCACTCCAATTGGAAAAGAAAAGAGAACCTAGAACACCACTTGAACTTGCCAAAATTCAAGATATAGAATTAGGGATTTTTTTTGGACACAAATGAGAATCACTCTCAAGGTGTTTGTACTACTCTTGGAAAAGCTTACAACTCTGAATTCAAATGCAACTACATAACCCACCTATTTATAGGCTAAACAAAGATAACCAAAAGACTTAAAAACTCCTAGCAATTAAAACTAGAAAATTGAAAAGGCTTGGAAAATGGAAAAGACTCAACATAAAGGGGTGGGGGAGGTTACAAAGAATATTCTAGGTTTCCAATCAGCTGAAGACATCCATCTAGAACACTCCAAGTCGTGCATGATGTCATCCACATGATGTCATGTAACCAAAGTCTCTTCATTTGCCCAGCATTTAATCCTTGCAGCAGCCTCCACTTCAACTGAGCATAACTCTCAGCACACACGTCCAAATCAGGTGATTCTGGGCTTGTTGGAAAGCCCTGGAAATCTATTTTCCAGAATGGGCTCATTTGCTCAATTTGGATAAGTAGATCAAAAGTTATGGTCCGAACATTACACCTATATCAGAACTGGACTGGAGCAGGACAACTTCCCTTTGAGTGCTTCCGCAGGGATGAATCGGGCACCAATTCTTCCGGAAGGAATATGAGTTTTATCCAGATTTTCGCCACTTGCTTGACTACTTCATGGTGTCTAAAGTCCTTGAACTCACATAATAAGAGAAAATATGAGAGTTCCCATGCACGCTCTTGTTTGACACTTTTCTTCTTGGAAGTTGACCTTAAATAAAAATGATGCATATGGGAATATGCATCATACTCCCCGGGTGGTTTTGAGTTTGTCCTCAAACTCAAAGGGTTAGCAAGCCTCTCAAGAAAGGGGTCACGCTCACAATATGGGAGCTTTTGGGGAAGGAGGTCACAGGGCATCACCTCTAGAGAGATATAGAAGAGGGTGAGGGGAGGATGATAAAACGGGTCATACCTGGTGAGGAGAAGAGGCGGAAGTGGGAAATCTTCTTTGGGGGCAAGGGTTTGGGAAGGATGAATGAGGGTTAAGGCTTGTCGGTCCTTTTGTGGCTTGGGGCTTTGGCACGATGGAATAGGGGTCAAGGTGATTTTCTTCTCATCCTTAATAAAGGAGTAGGTGTTGAGGCGCCCATGATGAATTACATGGCGATCAAACATCCATGGTCTACCCAATAATATATGGCTTGCATCCATAGGAAGAATGTCACACAATATCTCATCCTTATAGTGGTCTCTAATAGAAAGAGAAATGAGGCATTGATGAGAAATGTATATACCTTTGCCTTGATTGAGCCATTGGATGCTATAAGGCTTAGGATGGGGTGTAGTCGCAAGTTTGAGCTTGTCCGCCATGGTTTTGGATGCAACATTTATACAACTACCTCCATCGATGATGAGGGTACAAACTTTCCCTTGAACAGTGCACCTTGTGTGGAAAATCGCCTCTCTTTGCTCCAAGCCTTCTTGAGTAGCAAATCCACTCAATGCTCGCCTAATGACAAGCAACTCACCTTCATCGGGGCCTATGATAACCTCTTCTTCTTTTTCTTCCAAGCTTTCCTCTTCTTCATGTTCATGCTCCTCAAAAGAAGCTTGGTACTCAGCCAGGGAAACAATCCTCTTGTTAGGACAATCAGATGCAAAATGTCCCATACCTTGACAACGGAAACACCGAACTTGGTCTTTTGGCCGTGAGGGCACTTTTGTGGGAGGTGGAGGGGTGATGGGAGGGACACTTTTGGCGGGTGAGGGGGTTTGAATTTGTGGGGGAAAGTAAGGTGGTTCTTGAGAAAAAGGACGGGAAGGAGTCTTGGAAAAGATGCTCTTTTTCTTAGTCTTCTTTTGTTGCTCTACCTTATAGGCTAGAGAACTCAAGTCATCTAGGGATGAATAGGGGTGCAACTCAATTACATGAGCAATTGATTCATCAAGACCACTCAAATATCTTACCAATGTTTGTACATCATCTTCTTTCAAGTCGCATTTGAGTAGGAGTTGTTCAAACTCCCGAGTGTACTCCTCTACACTTTTTGATGCTTGAGGCGGTGGAGTTTCAGATAATTATCTTGCACATAGTGTGAGGGAAGAAACTTGGCCTTGAGTTTTTCTTTCATTTTGGCCCACGTTCTAATTTTCCCTTTCCCATTTCTTGCTCTTTTCGCTCCAAGGTTAGCCCACCAGATTGAAGCATATTTGCGGAGTTTAAGGGCTACGAGTTTTACCTTCTTGTCCTCCGGGATGTCCTCATATTCAAAGATCCTCTCAATGGTGTGCAACCAATCGAGAAATAAGTCCGGGTCAAGTTGGCCTTCAAATTCGGGGGTGTCAATTCGGACACCACCAATACTGCTTCCTTGCCTTCGTCTCCTTAGGGCTTCTTCGTCACTAGAATTGGCTCGGGATTGAAGGACTTCTTCTTCCGATTCGACCACCGGTTCATGAGGATGAGAGGGAGTGGGGCTATGAACCCACCTTCGTTTTTCCTCCAAAAGTTGCCCAAGTTGAGTTCGAAGATAAGTGACTTGAGCTTCTAACTCTTCCACACATGCTTGGTCGCTTCTTGTGGACTTTGTAGACATGTTGGAGATGCTTTGAAGGAAGAATATGCAGCAGGGAAAGTGGCACAGTCGTGCAAGGGGGCACGGGCAGGCCGTGCTATGCTTCGACTTGAGGAAATGCAGAAAAGTAGGGTGGCACGGTCGTGCTGGTAGGCACGGGGGCACCGTGCGAAATTTCTGGCCTGTGGACACTGGATGTTCACGGTTTTTTTTTTTTTTTAAATGTATTTGGGTGTGATGTGGGTCACTTTAAAACCTTTGCTCTGATACCAATTGATGTATGTGTGGGTGGTAAGTGAACCAAATCAAACTCAAATAAACCCAAATAAGAATAGAACCAAAGTAAAGAGAAAATGGAAGGTTGATTGAGATGGAATGAAAACAATGACAAAAAGAACAAAGGATAAACAAGACCTTGCACTTGAGATAATCCTTCGCGGAGCCACTCAAGTACTTGATCTTGGGCAAATCCTCTCGTCTTCACCAGGGAATCGCTCCAATTGGAAAAGAAAAGAGAACCTAGAACATCACTTGAACTTGCCAAAATTCAAGATATAGAACTAGGGATTTTTTTTTGGACACAAATGAGAATCACTCTCAAGGTGTTTGTACTACTCTTGGAAAAGCTTACAACTCTGAATTCAAATGCAACTACATAACCCACCTATTTATAGGCTAAACAAAGATAACCAAAAGACTTAAAAACTCCTAGCAATTAAAACTAGAAAATTGAAAAGGCTTGGAAAATGGAAAAGACTCAACATAAAGGGGTGGGGGAGGTTACAAAGAATATTCTAGGCTTCCAATCAGCTGAAGACATCCATCTAGAACACTCCAAGTCGTGCATGATGTCATCCACATGATGTCATGTAACCAAAGTCTCTTCATTTGCCCAGCATTTAATCCTTGCAGCAGCCTCCACTTCAACTGAGCATAACTCTCAGCACACACGTCCAAATCAGGTGATTCTGGGCTTGTTGGAAAGCCCTGGAAATCTATTTTCCAGAATGGGCTCATTTGCTCAATTTGGATAAGTAGATCAAAAGTTATGGTCCGAACATTACACCTATA
This sequence comes from Carnegiea gigantea, assembly GCA_029747015.1. Classification (NCBI taxonomy): domain Eukaryota; kingdom Viridiplantae; phylum Streptophyta; class Magnoliopsida; order Caryophyllales; family Cactaceae; genus Carnegiea; species Carnegiea gigantea. The sequence continues at coordinate 89,980 of JAKOGI010001791.1, forward strand.
TCAGAACTAGACTGGAGCAGGACAACTTCCCTTTGAGTGCTTCCGCAGGGATGAATCGGGCACCAATTCTTCCGGAAGGAATATGAGTTTTATCCAAATTTTCGCCACTTGCTTGACTTCTTCATGGTGTCTAAAGTCCTTGAACTCACATAATAAGAGAAAATATGAGAGTTCCCATGCACGCTCTTGTTTGACACTTTTCTTCTTGGAAGTTGACCTTAAATAAAAATGATGCATATGGGAATATGCATTAATTCATCACTTCAAACTTAAACTCACATGATTAAGAAGCAATCCTAACCCTAGCATAATCCAACTTCAACTCCACCATGATCCACCATCAAGATAACTCTTAATTCAATCAAAACAACATGATCCATCATTAAAACAACCAAAACAAGAAGCAAAAAACATAAATCCAAAGAACAAGATTAAAGCTACTTACTTTGAACTTGAAAAAAAAGTGGTGATGAAGATGATGTTTGGTGATTTTGAGGATGGAAGATGGTAGCCAATGGAGGGAGGTTGTTGGGAGTTGCAATCCTCACCGAAGGCTAGCCAGAAAGTGGCCGAAAAACACCACAATAGGGGCTAGGGGGGCCTGCTGGCCTTGGGTAGAGAGAAGGAGGAGAGAAGAAGAGAGAGAAAGTGACTTGAATATTTACTTGGTGGAAAATGAAGTAAAAAAAACTTGATTGATATTTAAAGTGCTAAAAGCTATTTTTACTGAGTATAAATTAGGCCTAATTAAGGGTAATTAGCTAAAGAAATGTACCCAAGTCTCGTTGGGCCGAAATCGGTCTTAAACGGGCTCGGATTCGAAAATGAGCTGAAACCGGGTGCGTTTGTAAATTTTTTTTTGGATTATTTTTTTTTCGAAGCACGAGATTAAAATGCTTGTGGTGTCATGAAAAATAATTTAATCACTTAAATCATAATTATCAAGGCCTACTATCAATTTTTCCGAAAAGTTTCGGTAAATGAAACTCAAATTGCAAAGTGGAGCCCCAAATGAAGTCTCCCAACCGGGATGATTAAATGAGATAAATAAATGTGGAAAATTAATAACATGACTTAATTAAATAAATAAACATGATTTAGGGTCGGGCTATTACAGCCTCTCTTCAATCAACGCCACACACCTGGGTCTTCTTTCGGTGAAAACCCAATGGGCTACTTACGTTCGATAAGCGCCTCATATCTTCTGTCAAACTAGGTAGTGCAATAGTGTTGTTGCTAGCAAATTGGACACGCAAAAGCAGATTTGGATTTGGCAAGTAATTAAAGGACACATAATTTGGAAATAGAGTATGATTAGGAGAATTGGGAAAATTGTTTGTGCATTAGGAATTCTTAGGAAAATTGGGGCGGGTTTGGCACTAGTATAAATAAGTGTTCTTGGGGGTGCTTGTAAATCATCAAATTTTCTTCCTATCTCTTGTAGCATTAGTTTTAGAATTTGAAAGATTATTGTAGTTCCCGAAATTCTTTCAACTTGAATTTGAATTCTCGGTTCAATCTCTTAGTTCTAGTTTTAATTCAAGTTTTCTACTTTTAGTTGCAATTTAAATTTATTAGTTCAAATTTTAGTCTTCCTGTTAAGTCATAATTTATGAAAGTTTTTAATAATTATTTTGATTATATTATATATATATATTATTTTATCTAATTTCCTTTATTTTATATATTTTTAGGTTAAGCATTAATAAAGAAAGAGGAGAAAAGAAGACGTCAAAGTTCGAGTTTTATTTATTGAAGGATTCTAGCGGAATTATCAAGTCGGTCCAAAAATAATTATTTATAAAAAATATATTTTTCATAAGGATTTATTTGAGTTTAGATTATACGATTACTGCTCCTAATTGAAGAAAAATTAGAAGACTTGGAAGAGAAGGAGTCCAAAGAAGAAAACCCTAATAGAATAATACTATAAAAAGCTACCTTTTCTTCTCTACTCATATCTCACGCCACCCCCTCTAAATCTCCTCACCTCACCCACATATTCACGCAGTAGCACCATGGCACCATCAGCAAATATCATCACCATCTCGAGATCATCATCGATCATCATCACCCCATTATCATCACGATCCCTAGATCACACCTAACCCATGTTCTCATCAATTCCTGACAGCATTATCATCAATCATCATCATTGCCTACCTTCATCTCAAGGCCAAGTAGTGTCATTCTATTGCTATTTTTTTAATTTTTGTTTTATGTTTTTTTTTAGTTTAGTTTAGTGTTAAACATGAAATCTTTAGTTAATTGTTGGGATTTTATTTTTAATATGAGTGAGTAATTTTTTTGTACTTAGTATAATCTATTTGAAACCATGCTAAATTAATTATTTTGAAATAAGTTTTAGGCTTTATTGTCTAGTTGACTTTCATTTCATGATTCTATAACGATTAATATTTATCGTTTATGATATTTACGTTAGATTAATTAGAATGCATGTTAGTTAGTTTAATACGAATTCATATGATAGTTTAAAAGGCTTTAGCACGTAAAAGTTATAGTCTTTTAGGCATTAATATCACTCTAATTGATCATGGATGGCTCAAACCCATCTCTTTTAATTAGATAATTATTATAGATCTTTGTTAAATCAATTTATTGGTCAATTGATTACAAGGTATTAGATGATATTTTTCTAATACGTAGTGCTCTAGTTTGATTAAATTCTTGTACTGGTGCTAGGGTTATCAAAACTAGTAGGGTTTATATTAGGACTTGACCCAAATAAACTATAATATAAGAAAAAACAGGGAAGATCCGCTGGTGGGCATCTTCTACAGTCTAACTCATACATAAATCAATTTGTGTGTTGATAATAAATATTAATTTACATGGTGGATAAAGATTATGCTAAGTGTTTTCCATAAATTTGGTATCTTTAATAATTATTTGCTACTTTTTATTTAACTTCTTTAGTTCGTAAGTTTTAATTCTTAAATTTATAGTTCTTAATATTAGTTTTGTTTACTCCCTAAAAGAATAATATTTTAGGAGTGTCATAGTGATTTTAGATTAGTTATATTTTAGCCTTTATTGTGATTAAAATTCTCAAATTTATTTTCTATTCTACTTTCCCATTTATTTACCGGTTTGTTAGAAATTAGGTTAAAAATAGTTCCTTTTGTGTTTTTTTTGTCTTTTAATCTAGTTTAGGGTTTAGAAAGTATTCTAATTTGCTGCTATTTAAGTTCGTAATTTTTGGAAATTATTTGATAATTTTTCAGAATTATTTCGTGAATTGAATACGTGTAGGTTATTACTTTAATAATTCTAAAAAGTTATGTTTTTAATTTTTATTTTACGTTTTTAGGGTTTTATTAAGTCTGAAAAATTATATTTTAAGACCTGGGTACTTTTTTTATTTATTTTTATATTTATATTAGTGCAGTTTATTATTTTTCTAATTTCAAATTTTATTTTCTGTAGTTAATTTTCTGTTTTAGTTTTTCTGAATTTAATTACATATAATTTTGGAGATATAAAGTTATAAACTTTCAGAATATTAATTTAGATTACTTTCTGTGATTATACAAATTTTCTACCTCTTATTTTCTGTTTTAATTTTCACTCTAATATTGTGTGATTATTTATGTTTTTATTTTTCCAGAATATTTAGGATAACTATTTACTGTTTTATTTCCAAAATTAAATTTACAATATTTAGGGGCAATATTAAATAATTTTTCCAGATTTTTACTTTTTAATTTGATTTGTTTTAGTAATATAAAGAGAAAGGAAAATAAATTAAAGTAGTAAATATAATTAGACTTAAACTAGCTTACTATAAAAGTCTTTCCTGGTAGGATCGATCTTTACTTTCCTATGCTGTAAATCTTATTTATAAATCAAAATAGTGGTTTAATTTGTAGCTCTACGACATGTTTTATAAATTTTGGCGTCGTTGCTGGGGAAAGAAAATAAAATTGATAGTTTGCTTCTATTTAATTTTACTACTTTTATTATTTTGTTTTGACTCTAGTATTTTATTTTGTAGGTTGTTTTAGTTTATGAGATTAAGAAGCAGTCATATGATCGAAGAGAAATAGAAGCATACGTTTGAGGTGTCTGAAAGTGAAGTAAGTGATTCTAAATCTGTAGACTCCGTATCGGTAAGTTGTGAAGTTATTAAAGTTGAGATGGCTTACGTGAACTTGTTGCACCTAATTTGGAAACTCAACCTTCTATTACTTATCCTGTATTAGACCGACCACTAAAACTGAACTCTGAATTTTTAAATTTGCTACCTAAGTTTTATGGATTACCTGGCGAGGATCTATATTGCCATATTAATGAGTTTATTATTACATGTTCGACCATGTAACCTGAGGGTATCACCTAGGACCAAATTAGGTTGAGAGCCTTTCCTTTCTCACTTCAAACTAAGGCCAAAAATTGGTTATATTGCTTACCTCTTGCAACATTCATTATATGGACCCAAGTTCATAAAGCATTTTTAGAAAAACATTTTTCGGCATCTAGAATTGGATCCATTAGAAAGAAATATGTGGAATTAAACAAATGAATGGGGAAACTATACATGAGTATTGGAAACGTTTTAATAAATTATGTGCTAGTTGTCTCCAACATCAAATTTCTGAACAATTATTGATTCAATATTTCTCTGAAGGTTTATTATCTATAGATAGAAATATGGTGGATGCTGCTAGTTGGGGGCTTTGGTTAATAAGACTCTAGCTCAGGCTAGGGAATTGTTTAATACCATGGCGCAAAACACTTAACAATTTTAAACTCGGGAACCCCAGTTTAAGAAGGTTAATGAGCTCAGTATAGGTCTATCTGTAGAGACCCAGGTGTCTCAGATCACTGTTATGCTGAACAAACTCGTCATCGGAGGAGTTCTGTAACACCCCCGACTACCTTCCAGGGATGTCACACCGCCAGGATCCCCCGATGGAGACCCCTAAGGCTCTTCTTCTATTAAATTTTTTTTAAATTTTACCAAACTTTAGTTTTAGTTAGGAAATCCTGGGACGAAACCGGCAAAGTTCCGTCTGTAATTACAACAAATCCAAAATTTACACCTGTGAACTTTTAAACCAAAATGCAAAATAACTAGGAGTACGAACGAGTCACACACTCGTGGTGGGGCTTAAGCCCTTTACAAACACTTATTACAAAAGATTTACATAGGTTCATACTGCCAGAGCCTTTGAGCCACTACATGACCAACGTACGCACTTTCTTAAAACAAAACATCACTTCAGATGGCTTCACAACTTCACATTATAGGCACATCAGCGGAAGCTACTAGCGGTCCATTCATTCTTCACCTGGGGGAAAAAGGGGAAAGGAAATGGAGTGAGCCACCACATGCTCAGTGAGTGTTCCTCCACTCCTTAAAACAAAACCCTTTTCAAGCAATAATACTCATAATATTCACTTATCAAGCATTTCGCTAATACTAACATGGTATTAGGCAACATATTATAGGACACAGGTTGAAGAACATACACATCGGACAAGTCTCGACTTATGTATTCACTAGGCACATTTGAATGTCATTTCACAATTCACTAGCATGTCACATATTCTATTTGAAGCCACATTCATCATATTTAAGAACATTTCTTTAAATCTGCAATGAAACTTTCTTTGAACATTTGAAAGCATTTCATAACCTTGAGGTTCTCAATCTTTTGAAACAGTTTACATTTCGCATACGTCGTAAAACGACCCTTATGAGCATTTCATATTCATTCCATATGGCCTCTTTGGGCCCGTAAAATATTCTTTTACTTTAAAACCCATAAAATGGCAAAGGCCAATTGCTTTTTTTATCTTAGTAGGAAAATACTTCTGGCATAAGATCATTACAGGGTGCTGATTGGGTGAGAACTATTCTCGACCCCATAGTGAGACCTAACGCTCATGCTTAAGCTCTTACTTCCGGGATGGCTACATATAACCTATCAGACCATTACATTAGCCCTCATCAGGGCCTTTAGGGTTTATCCGGACTTATCCCCTAGGACAACATTATTTACATCATATCATATTGTCCGCAGCACATTATCTTAGCCACTTAAAGCGTATCGGCCATAACGGCTAGTAATTTTCCGTTTCAAACAATAAAATCATTCAACGTATAATTCCCATCTCCCTTTTGTTAAAAACGTTTTAGGGATTCCTCCCAAACACTATTTGAATAGCTAAAATAGGCCATAGCTCGTTACTAGACATGGCTATTATTCATTTAAAACACATGAAGAGTCATTTGCTAAAACATCACCCTTCCACACACATGTTACATTTTAAACATACAAGGAAAAGGGAATACACATATCACATTTAAACACTTCGTAATCATTTCAACACAATGAGCCACACATGGCCTCGCAATCCACACGATTGCGGTAATTTCACAACCCGAACTCCCTCCTCACAAGCATCGTACCACAAGACCTCGAACGCTCATGATTCTTTCCTCAAACCATCCAACTACCAATCTCGATTCATCGATTTATTAATCACAGCATATTATCATATTAGCTTATAAAAAAGGGAGGGAAGTTTAGGCCCTTACCTGAGCAACCAGCATCATTCAGCGAAGCGTTACAACAAGCGTGCGTATAGCCACATTTATTCATAATTCGACAATACTTTATTCAGTAAATCAAACATAATTCGATTCTAAACATATACGTGGCATTTCGAATCAACTTCTCTAAGCATGAATGCACTACAAAGAGTTCGAATTTATTTCGTTTACACACATTTATACATTAGCTAGTTCAATTCGAATGGGAGCTAAATGCGTTAAACTATCTTTGTTTTTAATCCCTTTTCATATATTAGCTAAATAACTTGAATCTATGCTAAACATGTTGAACTAACTTCGTTTCTAATTCCTTTTCAAACAATAACTCTTTAACTCGATTCGAAGCTAAATAAATTAAATGAACTTCGATTTTAGTTCCGTTTTAAACAATAACTCTTTAACTCGAATCGAAGCTAAATATATTAAATTAACTTCGATTTTAGTTCCGTTTTAAACAATAACTCTTTAACTCGAATCGAAGCCAAATATGTTAAATTAACTTCGATTTTAATCCCGTTTTAAACAATAACTCTTTAACTCGAATCGAAGCCGAATATGTTAAATTAACTTCGATTTTAATCCCGTTTTAAACAATAACTCTTTAACTCGATTCGGAGCTAAGTATGTTAAATTAACTTCGATTTTAATCCCGTTTTAAACAATAACTCTCTAACTCGAATCGAAGCTAAATATGTTAAACTAACTTCGATTTTAATCCCGTTTTAAACAATAACTCTTTAACTCGAATCGAAGCTAAATATGTTCACATAAATTCGAATTCACTGTTCACGCAGACTATGGTTTATGTACAGAATTCACAAATTCAGGCATGAAGCAACCAATTGATTCGAACCTAGGCATGAATAACTTATTTCTTGTCATTTCTAACGAATTTATCAAGTCCTAACTTGACATGTAACATCACACCGCTGAAAAATTAACTTCGAAAATAGTAATAACTTAGGAGGGAGAAACACTTACTTAGGTTAGCCTAGTTTCAACCTCAAACGGTGATTACCGATGCTCCCACACTGCTAATCCCGAACCCAAGCCCGTCAGCGAACCCTAGCCCTCGGTTTCGTGATGCTTCTGGCGGATTGAGGCTTGATTTTGGCTCTAATTTATAGAGGAGGCCGGGTTGAAGGTGGGTCGTCGGTTTCCGACAAGTGGATGGCCGGTTCTGGGCAAGGAGACGCGTGGGTGAGGGGCTGTGCAAGGTGGATGAAGTTTGGTGGTGGAATGGGCTACTGAGACGCGTGGTGTGAGGGACCGTTCGTCCCTTTCTCTCGACGTTGACGCGTGCTGGCCGGCGGCAGCGCCAGGTGGCCGGTCGCCGGTGAGAGAGAGAGAGAGAGAGTCAGAGAGATGCGTTAGAGAGAGAGAGAGAGCGTGTGGTGAGAGGGGGGTCGGGTTCTCCCGACTTTGGTCCCCCTTTTCCCCCTTTTCAATGCTTTTCCTTTTTTTTGGGGTTGTTTTGGGTTAAACTGACAACATTCAACTAAATTCTGGTCCCGTACTCGCTAATGGTTAGGCCTAACCCGAATTGAACGACCTACCATGTACATTTTGGTTTAAACTTTAGGAATCAGCCAAGTAAAACGAAAAACGATTTTAAAAACTGGGTTTAGCGTAGATTCAAATATTTTATAAATAAGTAGCGTCAATGATAACATTAGTCAAATAATCGTCCCTTTTATTGAAACTAGTCGTTAAAAACTCACACGGTCGATTTAATACTTTCATCGGATAACGAATCAAAAGCAACTGGTAAAATCGGCAACTAAATAGTTAGTCAGTAACAGCATGAAAGCATGGCCCTTACACTCTCCCCCCCTTAAAAGAATTTCGTCCTCAAAATTTGCTCACCTGGTGAAAATAATGCAGGATATTTCTCACGCATTTCGCCTTCTAACTCCCATGTTGCTTCTGCCACCTTGTGATGTTTCCATAACACCTTAACATAGGGAATGCTCCTATTTCTGAGCTTCTTTTCCGTCTTCTCCAAAATCCGAATGGGTTCTTCTACATAGATGAGATTTTCCTTAACTTGTAGGGGTTCATATCGGATGACATGATCCGGATCCAGAACATATTTCCTGAGACTGGACACATGAAATACATCGTGGATGCCTTGCAATGAGGGTGGTAAGGCCAGTTGGTACGCAACCGATCCTACTTTCTGCAAGACTTCAAACGGTCCAATGAACCGTGGGCTTAGTTTTCCCTTTTGTCCAAATCTTATGCTTCCCTTGAGTGGGGACATTTTCAGAAATACATGGTCTCCAATCTCAAACTCCAGCGGCCTTCTCCTATTATCCGCGTAGCTCTTTTGTCTACTCTGTGCAGCTTGTAATCTCTTGCGGATCGTCTTGATTATTTCGATCGTTCGATTGATTAAGTCAACCTTGGATGGTTCCCTTTCTCCTACTTCATTCCAACAAACCGGAGTTCTGCAACGTCTACTGTATAGCGCTTCGAAAGGAGCCATGCCTATATTGGCATAGTGACTATTATTGTATGCAAATTCAACCAGAGGCAGTTTATGATCCCAAGTTCCAGCAGAATCGAGGGCACAGGCTCTCAACATATCCTCCAGAGTTTGAATAGTTCTTTCAGATTGACCGTCCGTCTGAAGATGGAAGGCCGTACTTAATCGTAATTTTTTGTACCCATTGCTCTTTGAAACCCATGCCAGAAGCGAGAGACAAACTTGGTATCGCGATCTGACACAATACTGAGTGGCACACCATGCAGTCTAACTATCTCCTTAATGTATAGGTTAGCTAGTTGCTCAGAGGTGCAAATGGCCTTGATGGGCAAGAAGTGTGCAGCCTTAGTCAATCTGTCAACTATAACCCACACACCGTCATGCTGTTTGATGGTTTTTGGCATTCCAATCATGAAATCCATGGTGATGTGTTCCCATTTTCACTCAGGAATTGGCAAGGGTTGCAGTAAACGTCCTGGTTTCTGATGCTCGGTTTTCACCCGTTGGCACGTAAGGCATCGAGCCACGTACTATGCGATATCTCTTTTCATGCCATTCCACCAGTAATGGGTCTTCAAGTCGTGGTACGTCTTCGTGCTTCTAGGGTGTACAACAAGTGTGGAATTGTGCGCCTCCTTTAACAATTCCTTCTTGAGAGCTGTTATGCTCGGTACACACAGTCTATTCCCGTACCAAAGTACTTCATTTTGGATGAAGAATTCCTTATTCCTTTCTTCTTCCACGCTTTTCTTTATCTTCATAAGTTCAGGGTCATCCTTCTGCTGTTGCTTGATCGTTTCGATCAATGGCGAAGAGACTTGAAGCGCTGCCAAGTAGCCTTGATTTCCTGACCGCACTACCTCTATTTGTAGCACGTCGAGCTCCCTTAGGAGCCTCTTTTCTTGTGTAAGTAAACAGGCTACAGACCCCATGGATTTTCTACTCAGTGCGTCAGCCACCACGTTTGCTTTTCCAGGGTGATATTTGATCTCCATATCATAATCCTTAAGGAGTTCTAGCCATCTTCTTTGTCTCATGTTTAACTCTTTTTGAGTAAAGATGTATTTCAAGCTCTTGTGGTCAGTGTATACTTCACACCTTACTCCGTAGAGATAGTGTCTCCAGATTTTTAAGGCAAACACAACCGCAGCCAATTCTAGATCATGTGCTGGATAATTCTCTTCGTAGGGCTTCAATTGGCGAGAGGCATAAGCAATAACTCTGTCTTTCTGCATTAATACACAACCCAGTCCCTTCTTGGACGCATCACTGTAGATTATAAATCCTCCATTGCCTTCAGGTATTGCCAATATTGGTGCAAATACCAAACGTTTCTTTAGCTTCTGAAAGCTACCTTCACACTCCGGGGTCCATTCAAATTTAGTGGTCTTCCGAAATAGTTTGGTAATAGGTAAGGCTAGTTTTGAAAATCCTTCTACAAACCTTCAATAGTAGCCAGCTATACCTAAGAAGCTTCGCACTTCGAAGATGTTTGTTGGTCTTGGCCAGTTTACAATGGCCTCTACCTTTGCCGGGTCCACCGAAATACCATCTTTAGTTACTATGTGTCCCAGAAATTGCACCCTTTCTAACCAGAACTCACACTTTTTAAGTTTGGCATATAATTTGTGCTCCTCTAGCGTTTTCAGCACCATTCGCAAGTGGTTTGCATGCTCTTCCCTAGTCTTGGAATATACCAAGATATCATCGATGAACACCACTACAAATTTATCTAGGAAGGGCCTAAGGACTCGGTTCATCAAGTCCATAAAGAAGGCAGGGGCGTTTGTTAACCCAAATGGCAACACCAAGAACTCGTAATGCCCATATCGAGTGCGAAAAGCAGTTTTAGGCACGTCCTCCTTCTTGATCTTCAATTGATGGTACCCCGATCTCAAATCAATCTTCGAGAACACCAAAGCACCAGCCAATTGATCAAACAGGTCATCAATTCGAGGAAGTGGGTATTTATTCTTAACCGTTACCTTATTTAGTTCTCGATAGTCGATACATAACCTCAAACTCCCATCTTTCTTCTTCACAAATAGTACTGGTGCTCTCCAGGGTGAAACACTAGGCTGAATTAACCCCTTATCTAGTAACTCTTGCAACCGAGTTTTCAACTCTGCCAATTCCGCAGGTGCCATTTGATAAGGTGCCTTGGATATTGGGGCAGTTCCAGGTACTAGTTCAATGGTGAATTCGATTTCTCTGTCGGGTGGTAGCCCTGGTACCTCTCGAAACACCTGTGGAAATTCCCTCGCCACCGGAATCTTACTCAAGTCCAGCTCCTTTAGTTCTGCGATCTCAATTGCACACAAATAGCCCTGACACCCTTTCTTCAAAATTTTGAACGCTTGCATAGCAGATACCGTTGGGATGGTCACTTGGTAGCCACTTCCCTTAAAGGTTACTCTTTCTCCATCGGAGGCCGGGAAGGTAACCAGCTTTCTCTCGCAGTCAATAGTAACTTTATGTCTAGTTAACCAGTCCATCCCTAGAATAACGTCCCAACCTTGTATATCCAGCTGTACTAGGTCTACAGGGAGGATTCTCCCTTCCAATTGAATAGCACAGTCCTTAAGAACAAGATCGGTATAGTAAGTAGACCCTAAGGGGGTAGTCACATATAATTGTACATCCATTTCACTAGGCTTGCTAGCGAGTTTCCTTGCAAAGGTAGGATTTACAAAAGAATGCGTGGCACTTGAATCAAATAAAACATGAGCATAAAGATGTTTAACAAAAAGGGTACCTGATACGGTGGCAGTGAGGTCCTCCGCCTCACCTCCTTCCAAACTAAACACCCAGCCACCTGCTTGCGGCCTTTTTCCAACTCGTTTGCCTTCTGAAGTTGCATTCATACGAGGTCGGCCTCTTTGTGGAACTGGATTAGCCCCCGTGCCTGAACCTTGTGTACTGTTCTGCCGATTTCACGCCTTCTTGGGGCAATTTGCAATTTTATGGTCCGTAGATCCACACCCATAGCATTCTTGTGTGCCATATCGGCACCGACCGGAGTGCATACGCCCACATTGGTTGCAGGGTTCCAGTGCCTGCCTTGGTACAACTTGCTTTCCTTTCCCCCGTTGTCGAAGTTGCTGATCTTATTGCTTCCCTGGGTACTGGACCCTCCTTGGTTAAACTTTCTTTTTGCTGGGCCTATCTGCCGACTTTCCTCTTCGGTTTCAGCTATAACTCGGGCTATTTTCACCGCCCTCTGGTACATCTCCTGAAAGCTGGTGAAAACATGCCCAGCTATCATCCGCTTAATGGGTCCTTTAAGGCCTTGCTCGAAGTGGTCCATCTTCATTTCTTCAGTTGCGACTTGATTAGGCGCAAAGCGACTAAGCTCGTTAAACTTCGCCGCGTATTCTACCACACTCATGTGGCCTTGTTTCAACCGTAGAAATTCTTGTTCCTTTGCCCTCTTTACATCTCGTGGGTAATACTAAGCATCCATCATGGTCTTTAATTGTTCCCAGGTTAGACCTGGTTCACCAGCTCGAGGTTTGACAGTGCCCCACCAGAATTCCGCTTCCTTTTCGAACTGATGGGTCGCCAGACGTACTTTAAAATCTTCGGGGCAGTCCATTACTTCAAACAAATTCTCCATCCTTCTTAGCCATTCCTCATAGGCAAGAGGATCTGTTCCACTACTAAACCTTGGTGGTTTCAGCTTATTAAACGGACAAATCATCTCCAATGCGGTTGGTGCCGCCACCTGTTCCCTTCGTGAAGGCATTGGCTACACAGTCGTTTATGCAAAGTTACTTAGTTTTTATTCATAAAAATAGATTGTCAAAGCATTTAAAAACATAGTACAACATTAGACAGAATACGTAGAGCTTTAAGTATTCGTGCGATCCTATTTTGGTCGCACGAACACTTCTCAAAAATGCACTTTCACGAATCATGAAATATCGGGTATCACCCTTGTTTATTCATTTTCGAACGCACAATAACTATGTTTTATTTAAATACAATGCACACATTGGCGACTCCAGGCTACACACAGCCCCTATTACCATCCTAATTACCACCTGAGGAACCCTCCTCAGGGGAATCATCTACCGCTGGATCATTCGAGCCCTCAGACTCAACTGGGGCTAGTAGGTTCCATAATACAAATGGTAGGGAGTACTCCACATCAGGTGCTCCATCCACCAGTTCTCTCATCCTCAGCATTGTCGCTTGCCAGCCCCGGAGGTATTGTGCACCGAAGGAATCTATCCAACGTGCCCACAGAGTGGCTACTCGCTTGTATTGTCTTGCCTGAGGGTTTTCTACGAACAGAAGCCTCATTTGACGATGTTCAATCTGATTTCTCTCTACTATTGTGATTGGTAGTTGTTGGATAGCGACAGGAGCAATTAAAGCCGTATTGATCATTTGCATGACAGCATCGCTCCTTCTCAAGGGGGTATTTCCTAAGGAGTCCATCCGCCCCTCTGCAAATATCAGGAAATCCACCAACCCTCTAAAAGTGAACGGTGTATAAGCTCCCCTATGTACATGGAAGAGACGGAGGATAGAAGTGACTTCGGCCCATCTTCCCGTACATGGCATAGCTCTGATGAACTTGTACGTCCAGTGGTTCTGTGTGACCCGAGTGAGTCTCCACTGGTTGCTCTTAATCATTGCTTCCCAAAATATGACTGCATTCCATGCAGCCATCCAGAAGGGTAGATACTCAAAATCGTCAATGCTAAACACCATCCTACATCACCACACTGGGTTAGGAATAACACTATCAAGCACGCATTCGTTTGAAAATCCTAAGTTGTGTTTCTAGTTCGCGTACACAAGTAAGTAAGCAAGCACGTAGTAAGCTCAAGTAAACACTTTAGGGCACATATTTCACACATTACTAATCCTATAGTCACATCTAGATGCATATGCAAACCTATGGCTCTGATACCACCTAATGTAACACCCCCGACTACCTTCCAGGGATGTCACACCGCCAGGATCCCCCGAGGGAGACCCCTAAGGCTCTTCTTCTATTAACTTTCTTCTAAATTTTACCAAACTTTAGTTTTAGTTAGGAAATCCTGGGACGAAACCGGCAGAGTTCCGTCTGTAATTACAACAATTCCAAAATTTACATTATGAACTTCGGGGTACCTGTGAACTTTTAAACCAAAATGCAAAATAACTAGGAGTACCAACGAGTCACACACTCGTGGTGGGGCTTAAGCCCTTTACAAACACTTATTACAAAAGATTTACATAGGTTCATACTGCCAGAGCCTTTGAGCCACTACATGACCAACGTACGCACTTTCTTAAAACAAAACATCACTTCAGATGGCTTCACAACTTCACATTATAGGCACATCAGCGGAAGCTACTAGCGGTCCATTCATTCTTCACCTGGGGGAAAAAGGGGAGAGGAAATGGAGTGAGCCACCACATGCTCAGTGAGTGTTCCTCCACTCCTTAAAACAAAACCCTTTTCAAGTAATAATGCTCATAATATTCACTTATCAAGCATTTAGCTAATACTAACATGGTATTAGGCAACATATTATAGGACACATGTTGAAGAACATAAACATCGGACAAGTCTCGACTTATGTATTCACTAGGCACATTTGAATGTCATTTCACGATTCACTAGCACGTCACATATTCTATTTGAAGCCACATTCATCATATTTAAGAACATTTTCTTTAAATCTGCAATGAAACTTTCTTTGAACGTTTGAAAGCATTTCATAACCTTGAGGTTCTCAATCTTTTGAAAGAGTTTACATTTTGCATACGTAGTAAAACGACCCTCATGAGCATTTCATATTCATTCCATATGGCCTCTTTGGGCCCGTAAAACATTCTTTTACTTTAAAACCTATAAAATGGCAAAGGCCAATTGCTTTTCTTATCTTGGTAGGAAAATACTTCTGGCATAAGATCATTACAGGGTGCTGATTGGGTGAGAACTATTCTCGACCCCATAGTGAGACCTAACGCTCACGCTTAAGCTCTTACTCCCGGGATGGCTACATATAACATATCGGACCATTACATTAGCCCTCGTCAGGGCCTCTAGGGTTTATCCGGACTTATCCCCTAGGTTAACATTATTTACATCATATCATATTGTCCGCAGCACATTATCTTAGCCACTTAAAGCGTATCGGCCATAACGGCTAGTAATTTTCCGTTTCAAACAATAAAATCATTCAACGTATAATTCTCATCTCCCCTTTTGTTAAAAACGTTTTAGGGATTCCTCCCAAACACTATTTGAATAGCTAAATTAGGCCATAGCTCGTTACTAGACATGGCTATTATTCATTTAAAACACATGAAGAGTCATTTGCTAAAACATCATCCTTCACACACATGTTACATTTTAAACATACAAGGAAAAGGGAATACACATATCACATTTAAACACTTCATAATCATTTCAACACAATGAGCCACACATGGCCTCGCAATCCACACGATTGCGGTAATTTCACAACCCGAACTCCCTCCTCACAAGCACCGTACCACAAGACCTCGAACGCTCATGATTCTTTCCTCAAACCATCCAACTACCAGTCTCGATTCATCGATTTATTAATCACAGCATATTATCATATTAGCTTATGAAAAAGGGAGGGAAGTTTAGGCCCTTACCTGAGCAACCAGCATCATTCAGCGAAGCGTTACAACAAGCGTGCGTATAGCCACATTTATTCATAATTCGACAATACTTTATTCAGTAAATCAAACATAATTCGATTCTAAACATATACGTGGCATTTCGAATCAACTTCTCTAAGCATGAATGCACTACAAAGAGTTCGAATTTATTTCGTTTACACACATAATACATTAGCTAGTTCAATTCGAATGGGAGCTAAACGCGTTAAACTATCTTTGTTTTTAATCCCTTTTCATATATTAGCTAAATAACTTGAATCGATGCTAAACATATTGAACTAACTTCGTTTCTAATTCCTTTTCAAACAATAACTCTTTAACTCGATTCGAAGCTAAATAAATTAAATGAACTTCGATTTTAGTTCCGTTTTAAACAATAACTCTTTAACTCGAATCGAAGCTAAATATATTAAATTAACTTCGATTTTAGTTCCGTTTTAAACAATAACTCTTTAACTCGAATCGAAGCCAAATATGTTAAATTAACTTCGATTTTAATCCCGTTTTAAACAATAACTCTTTAACTCGAATCGAAGCCTAAATATGTTAAATTAACTTCGATTTTAATCCCGTTTTAAACAATAACTCTTTAACTCGATTCGAAGCTAAATATGTTAAATTAACTTCGATTTTAGTCCCGTTTTAAACAATAACTCTCTAACTCGAATCGAAGCTAAATATGTTAAATTAACTTCGATTTTAATCCCGTTTTAAACAATAACTCTTTAACTCGAATCGAAGCTAAATATGTTCACATAAATTCGAATTCACTATTCACGCAGACTATGGTTTATGTACAGAATTCACAAATTCAGGCATGAAACAACTCAATTGATTCGAACCTAAGCATGAATAACTTATTTCTTGTCATTTCTAACGAATTTATCAAGCCCTAACTTGACATGCAACATCACACCGCTGAAAAATTAACTTCGAAAATAGTAATAACTTAGGAGGGAGAAACACTTACTTGGGTTAGCCTAGTTTCAACCTCAAACGGTGAATACCGATGCTCCCACACCGCTAATCCCGAACCCAAGCCCGTCAGCGAACCCTAGCCCTCGGTTTCGTGATGCTTCTGGTGGATTGAGGCTTGATTTTGGCTGTAATTTATAGAGGAGGCCGGGTTGAAGGTGGGTCATCGGTTTCCGGTAGGTGGACGGCCGGTTCTGGGTGAGGAGACGCGTGGGTGAGGGGCTGTGTGAGGTGGATGAAGTTTGGTGGTGGAATGGGCGGCTGAGACGCGTGGTGTGAGGGACCGTTCGTCCCTTTCTCTCGCCGGTGACGCGTGCTGGCCGGCGGCAGCGCCAGGTGGCCGGTCGCCGGTGAGAGAGAGAGGGAGAGTGAGAGAGATGCGTTAGAGAGAGAGAGAAAGAGAGCGTGTGGTGAGAGGGGGGGTCGGGTTCTCCTGACTTCGGTCCCCCTTTTCCCCCTTTTCAATACTTTTCCTTTTTTTTTTGGGTTGTTTTGGGTTAAACTAACAACATTCAACTAAATTCTGGTCCCGTACTCGCTAATGGTTAGGCCTAACCCGAATTGAACGACCTACCATGTACATTTCGGTTTAATCTTTGGGAATCAGCCAAGTAAAACGAAAAACGATTTTAAAAACTGGGTTTAGCGTAGATTCAAATATTTTATAAATAAGCAGCGTCAATGATAACATTAGTCAAATAATCGTCTCTTTTATTGAAACTAGTCGTTAAAAACTCACACGGTCGATTTAATACTTTCGTCGTATAACGAATCAAAAGCAACCGGTAAAATCGGCAACTAAACAGTTAGTCAGTAACAGCATGAAAGCGTGGCCCTTACAAGTTCAGAAAGCAGTCGTGTGTGGTATTTGCTGTTTAGAGGGACATGCTACTGATGCATGCCCTACACTTCAAGGGGGTAATGTGAATGCTATGTTTTCTAAACAAGGCCGAAGGAAGTATGACCCATACTCCAACACTTATAATGAATGATGGAGAGATCACCCTAATCTTACGTATGGACCTAAGAACAACCCCCAAGGTCTTGACCAACCATCACGTCAAATATCTGCTCAAGATAGAACAGATTTTCTTTTAGAGCAAGTCATAAAAAAGATGCATGACCAGAAAAAGGAGGTTGACACTAAGTTTCAGAGCATAGAGATGACTCTTAAATAGGACCAGAGAGACAGACTGCTACTGGTACCATAGTTAACAACCTTCGAGCCCAAATATGTAATAGCCCAACCCTAAATTATTTAATTATGTTTATTTATTTAATTATCTCATGTTCATGATTTTTTTCCTCATATTTATTTATCGCATTTATTCACCTCGGTGGGAAAAAATTTATTTGGGCCCTCACTTGGCAATTCGGATTTTATTTTGTTTATTTAATTTATTAACGTAAAACTTTGAAAGAATTGATAATCGACCCTAACAAGTTTAATTTAAGTAATTTATTTTGTTTTCCTTAACATTATAAAAATTTAATTTTGAGTTTCGTAAAAACGTTATCGTTATGAAGCGTTTTATTCCTGAACCTAACTTATTTCGGCCGATTTGAAGCCCAACAAGTTTGCTTGTTAATTTAACTAATTACCATGACTAAGCTTAACCATGGTTAGCCCAAAAAGTTACTTTTCTAGTTAAAAACTCAGCCAAGAGTTGGATTCGTAAAAAAAACAAAACTCAACCCAAAAACCCATTTTCTCTCTCCTTTCTCTCGCCTTCACGCCAACTGCTTAGCAGCTACTATTTGGGTGTTTTCCGGCAGCTCCGGTGACCTCTAACCCCCCTGACATCTTAATACCTCTAGCCACCATCCTCCATCATCAAAACCACTAAACATCACCTCTATCTCTACTTATCTTCAAGCAAAGTGTGTAATGTCGAACTTGATCTTGTTGGTTTTGCTTTTTACATTAGTTTTGATTCTTATTTTGATGTTTGTGATCTTTGATCATGATGTTTTGATAAGAGATAAGAGTTATTTTGATGTTGATCATGGTGGAGTTAAGGTTGGATCATGCTAGGATTAGGGTTAATCCGTAATCATGTGAGCTTGATAATAAAGTGTTGGATTTTGATTGTTTTATCTTTGATTTGGTCATCTTCTAACCTATTGGTATTTATAATGTTTTTTTTATGATTTCAAATGAGTTTGATTGAGTCCAAGTTGCCCATAAACTAGGGTTTTGGCAAGTAATGTATAGGTTGGATTAAACTACCATTAAGCCTGATTTATGTGTGTATTTGATTAGAAAATGATCTTTATTGGATGTGAATATGAAGCGAATTTGAGTGTGATGATTTTGTATGATGTTGGGATAGACTAAAGCCTATTTACATGCTTTTAAGGAATGGTTTAAATTTAAGATTTGTTTTAAAAAAAGGGGGAAAAACTAAAACAGTGAGGGCTGAAAAGTTTAGGAAAACAGGACAGATTTCGGGATTAAACTGGTAATGATCATCCCATTGGAAAATTATGATTTTTGGTGGGTAGATAGTTCAGTGTGTTAGCTTTCAAATTTCCTTTGAATGGCCTTAATCTAAGGTCTGTGGAAAAAGTTACGATCATTTTAGCAAAACTGTGTAGAATAAACCAAAACTGACATGCTTGTGCTCTACCCTCATTTTGGGAATTCTATTGTGGGAATTAAGCCTGGTACTCTAAATAAAAGATTTGTGGAACTTCGTAAGCTTTCTGTATTGGGGTTTTGAGTCCCAATCAGAGGTCGGATGACTAAGTTACGAGTCATTCCTTCTAAGCCTCTGTTATGCACTTAGTTTTCTTTTACTAATTATTAGCTATGAAATAAATATTTTTGCTAACCGAATGTTCCTACAACGATAATTTTGTACAGAATCAGGGCCTAATGTATCATTCCTTCACTTTGGTGCATAATATTATTCAGTGAGCTTACATTTAAAAATTTCAGGCACATTCATTGTCTATATCTTTAAAAATCAGCACGTATATATGAAAATTATAATGCTTTGGTAAGTACATCAATGAATCAATTTAATGAGTGATTTATCACATAATTAGTGAACGCATTAGTTATTAGTTACAGGATATTGCCCTTCAGTTACCTACGCAGCTTCAGACCAGGTCCCCCGATTGACTTGACAGGTACACACCTATCTTCATATCATAACAGTTATTAGGGGTTCACTATCAGATAATAATTGACAATGCAATTTCATATTTATCTCATTCCTTATTTTTAGTTAAAATGAATTATAATGTGGGCCCAATCAGCTTCTTATGGATCGTTTAACAATACAGGAATGCATGTATTGGGCTTTGGCTCACAGTTCAAAATCTTTTCATATTTTGTTTTAGGAAGGTGTTCAGTGAATCACCCTCAGGCGGGCAGGATGGCTGAAGATGATAAGTGAGTCAGGAAGTCTATATGGAATAGTGGTGTATTAGCGTTGAGATGTTCATGAAACTATATTGTGATATATTTTGGTGTTGAAACTGTATATTTTATCAGAATTCTATATTTTGGTGTAATCCTTGAGATGGTTAAATGGCTTTGATGTTAGAATAGTTTCTATATCTATCTAAATGGTCTGAGTGGTTGTGATGGTGTGAATGCCCTTTAGTAGTAAACATTAATTATTATAACTAAGTTTATCATATATAAGCAAAGTCTTGTCCTTATTGGATGGCAGTAATGCCTGATCATTTGGGTTATTATTTCTAATTAGGGAAACTAATAAAAGGAACATAAACAGTGATTTATGTACATTTGGGGGTGTTACAGATTTAGTATCAGAGCCAGGTTGAGATTTTCTTTATGAAATGTAGAGTTTAGAAATAAGAGGGTGAGAATGATTGGTAGTGAGAGCTATTGTATACTGCTAAAGTGATATTAGAAGTGTAATAATGATATTAGAAATGTAGGTTGCTTACATTTGCATGTTCCTTAATTATGGTTATGTCTGCCTCTCATATATGTGTTTTCTTTGTTAGATGGACCCTTATATGTTAACATGATGCCAAGTGCATCTATGGCTACTCACATCACGCTATTGTATGCTAGTATAGAGGCTCATGCATAGGATCCTTTCTCTAAGTCTCACAGTACTGCGGTCCGTGCACATAGACTGCTCTGGTCCTTACCCACAGTTGATCCATAAGTGGAGTTCAGGCTCTATTATCATCACTTGATGATAACAAGGAATCCAGGTTAAGACGGGCCTAGGTTTCAGGCCCAGAGGGCTTGAACGACTATTGCTACAGAGTTGTTGTTAAGGGACGAGTTTAAATAGAGGGGGATTACCATGGAGACTCTTCAGTATGTCTTTCCGTTACATCAGGCACATCCCGTGCTTATAGCCCCAACACTAGCACAAGGACCACCCTCCCCGCCCGCACCAGGTACCAATATTGATGCCTGACAGTCCTGGGAAGGCTCATGTGGTGATAGACATACCTGATATACTAGAGATAGTAGTGGCTAGTTTTGAGGACGAGGGCCATCCGGAGGAGGATGATGATCCCAAGGAAGATCAGGACATTGATGAGGTAGTTGTAGAGCAACAGTGAGACCAGGAGATTGACGAGATGATAGTGGAGCAATAGGTTGAGCAAGAGGTTGGTGATGGCGAGTCAGAGGCATCGACTAGCAGCTTCAATTCAGGCGAAGAGCCTGATGATGAGTCCGACTTGGATTACAATCCATTTGGGGATTGTTATGTGGTTCTAGGGGTTGGTGTTACTAGTTTTATTTTTTAACCCTGTTTGTTTATAGCATGGTCAGTTTGGATGGATATATTTTGTGTTAGATATGACATTATATATAGTTAGTTAGATCCTCTCCGACCGTGATGACATGGTCCGTATCTCTTTTTAGTCATATGACGGACCTAGTGTCTTGGGGCTAGTTAGTGTTTGGCGTTAAGGTAGGAGTCAAAACTGACTTTTCTTAGTCAGTTAGATGTAATATGTTTTGCTGATCATGTATACAAACATGCAGTTATGTATGTAAATAACTAGTTATGAAATGATATAATGAAGTTTTGGATTTATTTTTAATAATCTTTGAGTTATATTAAATATATTTATTGGGCATGCTTATCTTATATATTTGAGTATTCTAGTGATTGAATTGTTCCATTTAATGTATGATCAGAATGTTCGAATCAGTGCACAACAGTATAGAGGTTCATATAGAGGAAATCTCGAATCATGGCCAGAGATCAGGTGATCAAGCCTCCCATCATGTGCCACCAAATTTGGGCTAAATGCCATCGATTCCTTCTGAGTTAGCTAACAACATTAGAGACTCGAACTACTGGCTAGCCTTAGTAGCCGAATTGATGAAGCGGATTCCCTAAGTACCTGCTGAAACCCCTCCTAAAGAGGATAAATTAGCGGATAGGGTAGTATGATGCAACCCTCAAGTGTATGATGGAGCTTATGATCTAGCAGTATTGGAAGAATGGATAAGCAAAATAGAGAAAATCTTTACAGTGGTAGAAGTACCAAAAGAAAAGAAAGTAAACATTGGGATATATTATTTGACGGGTGAAGCTGATATTTGGTGGAATACTATTAAGGATAAGCTCGTAGGGCTTGAATTCACCTGGAGTAAATTCTTGAGTGAGTTGAGTGCAAAATTTTACCCATTTCTGGTCCAAAAGCAAAAGGAGAAAGAGTTTTCAGAGCTGAAGATGAGTGGCACCATGACTGTGATGCAGTACGCCAGTAAGTTTACAGAATTATCCAGGTTTGTTCCTGAGTTTGTATCATCTAAAAGGTTGAAGATGAGAAGGTTTGAACAGGGTTTGGCCTTCTATATTTGGAATCAGTTAGTTGGGCAACCAATTTTGGCTTACCAAGAACTATATGAGCGAGCGGCTGAAGTGGAGCAAGTAAAGACAGAGTTGAGAACACTGAATCCAATCAACCAAAAGAGAAAGGGGTTTGAGCGAGGAACTCCAAGTGAGAGTGTAAACCAGAAGAAAGCTTCTCCTGCTCCTCCCAAGAGCTGTCCTGTAGGCTAGACAGCACCCTGTGCGAAATATTGAAGAACAAATCACACCACTCGTGAATGCCCAGTAGGAACTAATAAGTGTATATGGTGTGGAAGTCCTGAACACCTTATTGCTGCATGCTCCTGAAGGATGAAGGCTATAGACAATGGTGCAGCAAAACTCTTGGCCCCACCTCACTAAGGGGGCCCACCACCAAGGCCTGCAGCAGTAGGACAGGCATATGTAATGAGGAAGAAGGAAGCTGTCACCTTTGTTATGGCAGTAACTGGAACTCTCTTTTTAAATTTAAAGCCAATTTGTGCATTATTTGATTCGAGTGCTACTCATTCATTTATATCCATCCGATCTGCTATGCAATTGAACCTAGAGGATAGGAGGACGGGAACCAATTATAGGATTAAGCTACCCAATGATTCTGTGATTGAATGCCCCATCTCCTATAAACTTGTTCCCATTACCATTGGTGGAACCACTTTCCCTGTGGATTTGATTCAATTTGATTTATCTGATTTTGACATCATTCTGGGCATGAATTGGTTGCACACCTATAGAGCTAAGATTGACTGTGAGGATCTTAAGGTTATTTTGAAAGATGAAAAAGGAGAGAAGTACTGTTATATAGGCAGAGAGAGAAATCTTGTTCCTTGATTTCTACTATGAAAGCAAGTAAGCTATTATGTTGAGGGTGTATTAGATATTAGTGTTATGCTATTAACACCCAATTAAAGGAAGAGAAAGGTGGAAATATTCCTGTAGTCTGTGAATTTGAGGATGTTTTTCCTGAAGAGTTATTAGGACTACCCCCACAGAGGAAAATTGATTTTGGAATTGAATTAATCCCCGATGCCCAACTTATTTCTAAAGCCCCATATCATATGACTCCAACAGAGCTTAAAGAACTGAAGCTTCAATTAGATGCGATGTTGCAGAAGGGCTTTATTAGGCCAAGTGTGTCACCATGGGGTGCCCTAGTATTGTTCGTAAATAAAAAGGATAGAAACTTAAGGTTATGTATTGACTACAGGGAGTTGAATAAGATTACCATCGAAAACAAGTACCTTTTGCCGTGAATAGATGACTTGTTTGATCAATTGCAAAGAGCATGAGTCTTCTCTAAGATTAATTTGAGGTCAGGATGCCATTAACTTAGGATTAAATCTGAAGACATCCCCAAGACAGCATTTAGAACTAGGTATGATCACTATGAGTTTACAGTGATGCCATTTAGTCTCACCGATGCTCCTGCTACCTTCATAGATCTTATGAACAGGGTCTTCAGACCCTACCTAGATAAATTTGTGGTGGTGTTCATGGATGACATTCTTATCTATTCTAAGGACAGAGATGAACATGCTGATCAATTGAGGATGGTGTTACAAACCCTGAGAGAGCATTAACTTTATGGCAAATTAAAGAAGTGTGAATTTTGGTTGGAAAAAGTGATGTTTTTGGGTCATGTGGTTACAAAAGAAGGAATCAAAGTTGACCCCCAGAAGGTGAAGGCAATCACGGAATGTTCAAGGCCTACTAACATCACTGAGATTAGAAGCTTTTTGGGTTTAGCAGGTTATTATCGAAGGTTCATCAAGGACTTTTTAAAAATAGCTTCACCCCTGACCAATCTGCTGAAGAAAGCAAACAAGTTTGAGTGGATCGAAAAATGTGTGAAAGCTTTTTAAGAGCTAAGGCAGTGACCAATTTCCGCCCCAATTCTGACGCTATTAATGGAAGGTAAGGAGTATACCATTTATAGTGATGCTTCAAAGAACGGTTTGGGGTGTGTTCTGGTGTAGAAAGATAAGGTAGTAGCTTATGCCTCTCGACAGCTCAAGCCCTGTGAGAAAAACTATTCTACCTATGACTTGGAGTTAGCAGCCATGGTCTTTGTGCTGAAAATTTGGAGACATTAATTATAGGGAGTACCATGCAAGATTTATACTGACCATCAAAGTTTGAAGTATATCTTCACCCAGAAAGAGCTCAACTTGGGGCAACGGTGTTGGCTTGAGCTGCTTAAAGATTATGATTTGGAAATTCAATATCATCTAGGAAAAGCAAACGTTGTAGCAGATGTCCTGAGTAGGAAAGCGCAACATAGTTCAAGTATTGTGGTGATTACTCAGTTGAGTCCTTTGAAAGGGCTTGAGAACTTGGGAATTCAACTAGTGTCCTATGGGCAAGTACATGTTCAATTATCAACACTTACCTTACAGCCTTCCATAGTGGAGGAAATTTGAGTGAGCCAAGAAAGTGATCCTGAACTCTAAAGAATAAAGCAAAATTTAGAGAAAGAAAAGTCTCCCGGGTTTGTAGTACATGAGGAAGGGACCCTGTAATTCCAGAATCACCTATGTGTGCCCCGAAATGAGGAATTAAGGAAACAAATCCTAGAGGGGGCTTACAATACTCACTACTCGGTGCATCCAAGAGGCACTAAGATGTACAGAGATTTAAGGTAATACTTCTGATGGAATAATATGAAAAAGGAGGTTGCAGAATATATAGACAAGTGTCTGACCTGTCAGAAAGTTAAAGCAGAGTATCAGCATCCCGTGAGTGAATTGCAACCCCTAGAAATTCCTATTTACAAGTGGGATTCGATCTCAATAGACTTTGTTATGGGTTTACCCCTTTCTGCCTCAAAGAAGAATGCTATCTAGGTTATAGTCGACCGGGTTACCAAGTTGGCCCCTTTTTTGCCAATCAGAGATATATGAGAGTTGAAAAACTAGCCTAGTTGTATGTTAAAGAGATAGTCCGACTACACAGAATCCCCTTAGATATAGTATCAGATAGGGATTAAAGATTCTAAGCTCGTTTTTGGCAAACACTTCAGAAGGCCTTTGGGATCAAATTGAACTTTAGCAGCTTTTATCACCCTGAGACAGATGGGCAAACTGAAAGAGTGAATCAAATTCTAGAGGACATGTTAAGAGTTTGTGTATTGGAGTTCCCAAGGAAATGGGAAGATGATTTACCTTTGGTGGAGTTTTCTTATAACAATAGTTACAGTCCACCATCAGAATGGCCCCATTTGACGCTCTATATAGGAGAAAGTGTAGAACCCACTGTATTGGAGTGATTTGGATGAGGCATTAATTATAGGCCCTGAAATGATCTAGGAAGTCGTGAAAACAATAAGAAGGATTCAAGAGCACATTAGGATTGCCCAGAGTTGGTAAAAGAGTTATGCGGACAAGAGAAAAAGGCCTTGGGAGTTTCAAGTAGGCGATAAAATTTTTCTGAAAGTATCGCCAACTAAGTGTATCAAGAGGTTCGGGGTACAAGACAAATTGAGTCCAAGATATATTGGACCTTATGAAATCATTGAAAAGTTAAATTCCATAGCATATTGACTGGATCTACTTGTAGAGGTAGAACACGTGCATAATGTGTTTCACATCTCTCAGCTGAGAAAGTAGACCCTAGATCCAAACTACACCACTGTATCTGAATCTATTAAAATCACTGCAGATTTAGTATACGAAGAACGACCATTCCAAATACTAGATCGCAAGATTAAGTAGTTGCACAACAAGCAGATACCTCTAGTCAAAGTGTTATGATCAAATCATACCTTTCAAGAAGCTACTTGGGAGAATGAAGAGGAAATGAAAGCCAAGTACCCATAATTATTTGAGGTAATCTTGCATTACATGTTAAAGTCATAGGTTTCGAGGGCGAAACTCTTTAAGGGGGAAAAGCTATAATAGCCTAACCCTAAATTATATAATTATGTTTATTTATTTAATTACCTCATGTACATGATTTTTTTCCTCAATATTTATTTATCGCATTTATTTAACCCAGTGGGGAAAAATTTATTTGGGCCCTCACTTGGCAATTCGGATTTTATTTGTTTATTTAATTTATTAACGTAAAACTTTAGAAGAGTTGATAGTAGGCCCTAACAAGTTTAATCTAAGTAATTTATTTTGTTTTTTGTAACATTACAAAAATTTAATTTTGAGTTTTGTAAAAGCGTTATCGTTACAAAGCGTTTTATTCCCGAACCAAACTTATTTCGGTCAATTTGAAGCCCAACAAGTTTGCTTATTAACTTAACTAATTACCATGATTAAGCTTAACCATGATTAGCCCAAAAAGTTACTTTTCTAGTTAAAAACTCAGCCAAGAGTTAGATTGGTAAAAAAAAAACACAACTCAACCCAAAAATCCATTTTCTCTCTCCTTCACGCCAGTAGCCCAGCAGCTACTGTTTGGGTGTTTTCCAGTCAATTTTTTGGCCAGCCCCAATGATCTTCGACCTCCCCCAACATCCTAGTACCACTAGCCACCATCCTCCATCATCAAAACCACTAAACTTCACCTTCATCTCTACTTAACTTCAAGCAAAGTGAGTAATCTTGAAGTTGATCTTGTTGGTTTTGCTTTTTACTTTAGTTTTGATTCTGGTTTTGATTTTTGTGGTATTTGATCATGATGTTTTGATAAGAGATAAGAGTTATTTTGGTGTTGATTATGGTGGAGTTGAGGTTGGATCATGCTAGGGTTAGGGTTAATCCTTAATCATGCAAGCTTGATGATAAAGTGTTGGATTTTGATTGTTTTATCTTTGATTTGGTCATCTTCTAACCTATTGGTGTTATGATGATTTTTTTTTTTTTTTGTGATTTCAAATGAGCTGTAGTGAGTCCCAATTTGCTATGAACTAGGGTTTTGGCAAGTAATATATGGTTTGGATTAAACTAGCATTAAACTTAGTTTATATGTATTTGATTGAAAAATAATCTTTGTTAGATATGATTATGAAGTGAATTTGAGTGTGATGATTTTTTATGATGTTGGGATGGACCAAAGCGTATTTACATGCTTTTAAGAAATGGTTTAAGTTGAGGATTTGTGTAAAAAAAAAGAGGAAAATTCTAAAACAGTGAGGGTTGGAAATTTCACAAAAATAGGACAGAATTCAGGATTAAAGTGGTAATGATCGGCCCATTGGAAAGTTATGATTTTTGGTGGGTGGATAGTTCAGTGTGTTAGCTTTCGAATGCCTTTTTAATGGCCGTAATCCGAGGTATGTGGAAAATGTTATGATCATTTTACCAAAACTGTGAAGAATGGACCAAAATTGACATGTTTGTGTTCTAGTCTCATTTTAGGAATTCTATTGTGGGAATCAAGCTTGGTGTTCTAAATGAAAGATTTTTGAGACTTCCTAAGCTTTTTGTATTGGGTTTTGACCCTCACTCAGGGGTCAGATGACTAAGTTACAAGTCATTCTTTCTAAGCCCTTGTTATGCTCTTACTTTTCTTTTACTAAATTATTTGCTATAAAATAAATATTTTTGCTGTATGTTCCTACAAGAATAATTTTGTACAGAATCAGGGCCTAATTTAATATTCCTTTCACTTTTGTGCATAATATTATTCAGTAAACTTACATTTAAAAATTTCAGATACGTTCATTGTCTGTATATTTTATCAGCTGGATCTCCTCAGACCCCGCAAAAGCGGGACCCACACTGTGAATTGTTATTGTTGTTGTTGTTGTTCATTATCTGTATATTTTGTCAGAATTCTATATTTTGGTGTAATCCTTGTGATGGTTAAATGGTTTTGATATTAGAACAGTTTCTATATTTATCTAAATGGTCTGATTGGTTGTGATGGTGTGAATGCCCTTTGATGGTAAACATTGATTATTATGACTAAGTTTATCATGTACAAGTAAAACCTTGTCCTTGTTGGATGATGGTAATGCCTGATCATTTGCATTATTATTTCTAATTGGGGAAACTAATGAAAGGAACGCGAACAGTGATTTATATGCATTTGGGGGCATTATAAAATACAACATTGGTTGCCATCTCAACCATTCCAGAAGCCAAAGGAAAATGTGAGTGCCATGATACTTAGGAGTGGGAAAGAGTTGAAGGAACTTAGGAAAATAGAGAGGTAGAGTATGAAATAGAGGTCAACAAACCTGAACCTAACTAAGACCAAGACACCACCTCTATTGTTAAGGAAGTAGGTGAGGATAAGAAGGAACCTTACAAGCCATTACCACCTTTTCCTAGTAGACTGAGAGATCAAGAAATCCTAGAAATATTTAGGAAGGTAGAGATCAACATTCCTCTCCTAGATGCCATAAAGCAAGTGTCTCGTTATGCCAAGTTCCTTAAAGAACTTTGTACTGCAAAACGTAAACTAAAAGGGAAAGAAAAGGCAAGTGTAGGGGAAAATGTGTCTACTATTTTCCAAAAGAAGTTTCGCCCTAAATGTAAGGACCTAGGTGTATTTTTTGTTCCTTGTAAAATTAGGAACCTCTCCTTTGATAGAGCCATACTTGATTTAGGAGCTTCCATTAATGCGATACCTAGGTCTATTTATGATAAACTACATGTAGGAGAGTTAAAAAGAACTGATTTAATCATTTAGTTAGCTGATAGGAGTAATGCATACCCAGATGGAGTTTTAGAAGATGTCTTAGTCGAAGTCAATGAGCTTGTTTTTCCTGCCGAGTTTTATGTATTGGAGATGGTTGATGCATGCTATGATGTTCTCATATTGCTTGGTAGACCATTTCTTAAAACATCTAGGACAAAAATCGATGTGCATGTAGGAACACTGACTATGGAATTTGATGGTGAAATTATTAAATTCAACATTTTTGATGCTATGAGATTTCTTGCTGATGTGAATTATCTGTGTGCAGTTCATGTGCTTGATGAATTATCCCAAGATGTTTATGAACTGTCTCATGCTGATGAATTGTCAACTGTACTTACTCAAGTTTTGGATCTGTTTGTGTTTCATAATGTGTCTTACCATACTAATCATGAGTTAGTGGGTAGCATAGAGTCTTTGTTACAATTGCATGTAGTTGGCAGACCTATGAAGTTAGAGTTGCCTGAGAGTCACACGAATATACTACCCTCTCATATTTCACCCCCTAAGTTAGGACTAAAACCATTATTTGAAAATCTTAAGTGTGCTTATTTAGGGGATGATGAGACCTTACCTGTTATAATCTCTAATGTAGTTACATCTGAACAAGAGGATAAACTTATTAGGGTGCTCAGAGAACATAGTGAAGCATTAGGGTGGACTTTAGCAGACCTTAAAGGACTTAGCCCCATAGTGTGTTCACATAAAATCACAATATAATCAGATGCTAAGCCTAAGAGAGACCCTCAACGGAGACTAAATCCACCTATGATGGAGGTAATTTAAAAAGAAATTCTTAAATGGTTGGATGCTTGAGTGATATACTCCATCGTTGATTCTAAGTGTGTTAGTCATATCCATGTGGTTCCTAAAAAGAATAGAGCAACAGTAATGCAGAACAAGGAAGGTGAGTTAATACCTACTAGAGTCCAGAGTGGTTGGAGAGTATGCATTGACTATAGAAATGTAACACCCCAAGTATACATGATCCTTTTCCTGTTTTCATCTGCTCAAGATTACCAATAAGATACAATGACTCAATGAACGGGGCGTTACCGCCGTCCATGAAGGACAAGGCTTGCATTAAACATGAAGATTTATCTTAATCCAAAGGTTACCCCATAATAGGGTATACACCATCATCACCCAAACCATTTAATTATATACAAAAAGGTTCTAACATCCCAAGGATAACACAACCTTACATAACTTGATTCAGAAATACAGTCGCAACATCAAAATACATAATTTAACTTAAATGTACTTCAGCCTCCAAAATACATCATCATATGCTAAGATAGCATCTTAGCTCTCCCACACCGTTAACCACAAGAATGGTTTGTCTCATTTGGCATCTCCGGCCTCCCTGCCCACCTCGGGGTGATTCACTGAACATTTTCCTAAAACAAAACATAAAAATATTTCGAACTGTGAGCCAAAACTCAGTACATGCATCCCTGTACTGTTAAAGGTTCATTGGAAGGTAATTTAGGGCCCACTTGCAATTCATTTTAAGTGAAAACAGGGGATGAGATGTATATAAAACTGTATTGCGGATTATTATCTGCTAGTGCACCCCTTTAGTAACTGTTACGATCTGTGAATAGGTGTACACCTGCCAAGCCGACCGAGGGACCTGGCCTGAAGCCGCGCGGGTAACTGAGGGCAATGCCCTGTAACTGATAACTGACGGGGTCACCAATTATGTGATGAAACACTGATTAAAATGATTCATTGATGTGCTTATCAAAATATTATGATTTTGATAAATGCATGCTGAGTACTAAAGATACAGGCAATAAACGTACCTGGAAGTTTTAAATGTTAATGCACAGAGGAATGAGATATACAAAAGTGAAGAAAATGGAAGCTTAGGCCTTGATTTGCTCAAAAGTTCATTACAGGAACATGAGGTTAGAAACGATCATGTTTGCATAACTGATAATTTTAAATAAAACTGGCTTATGAAGAGCTTTTACACAACGGTTCATGAGTAACCAAAAAGACGTTGATGTAAACTAAAAAAATGAGAAGTGAGACATGGTAGCTAATTTAGAACATTTGGTTTTCAAAGGAGGGTATGGGAAGAATAACCCATAACTTATTGTCCCGACCTCCAAATAGGACGTAAGACCCCAATATAAATAGCTTAGGAAGGCCTCTAAAACTTTCACCAAGGACTCAAAACATGACTCCCATGCTAGGTTTCCTAAAAAGGGGTTAGAACACTAACATGTCAGTTTTAAACCCATCCTGCACAGGTTCGGTAAAATGACCATAACTTTTTCCACAGACCTCGGATTGATGCGATTCAAGAGTCATTTTGAAGCTAACACACTGACCTAGCTCCCCACCAAAAATCAGAATTTTTGGATTGGCCGATCATTACCAGTTTCCTTTCAAAGCCTGCCCTGTTTTTCTGAAAATTCCAGCAGCACTGCTTTAGTGTTTTCCTTCATGTTTTTCACCAATCCTCAACTCAAACTCCTTTTTAAGAGTGTGTAAATACACTTTGGTACATCCCAACCTCATACAAAAACACCATACATAATTTCTTTTCATATTCATATCAAATAAAGCTCCCTTTTCAGTCACATATACTCACACACCACACATTTAGCATTAGTTGGTCCAAATCATGCATTTTGAACAAAACCCTAGCTTTGGGTTAACTTGAACTCACTTCCATCTTTTCCCAAACACCATAAACACCACAACAAACTTCAATATATTAAAACATAAGCCAAAACAAGGATAAAACAAGCAATAAACCTCACTTGAACAAGTAACTTGCATGAACAAGATGAAACCCTAACCCTAACTTCATCTCTACCTTAATCCATCAACAAGAAGGTTCTTAAGACCTCAAAAACAGCATAATCCATCACTAAAACAACCATAATAAGAACCAAAAATCAACAAGATCAAGAATCAAAACACAAATCAACATAGGGGTCAAAAGAACACTTACTTTGTGCTTGAGAAAGTTGCTAGAAATGATGCTTGATGTCTATGAAAGTGAAAGGGATGTTTGGGGGTGGTGAGTAGGGATGTTTGGTGGGTTTTTTGGTGGTTGAAGGTGGCTGAAATGGTGCTGGTTTTTCTGCTGTGGCCGTGTAGAGAGAAGGAGGAGAGGGAAGAGAGAGAAGCTCACAAAAAGGCTTGGTTAAAAATGAACCAAAATGAAAAAGTTTACAATTTATATTTCAATTTACTTGGCTGAAAATTGAAAGAGAAAAGTCAAGAAAAGCATGCTTGATTAAGGCTTAATTAAGTGAGATTAGCTAAACAAATGAGGTTCAAGACTTGTTGCATCGCAAACGGCCCTAAATGGGCTCGGTTTTGAGAAAGAACTGAAACCGAGCACGTTTGTGAAATATATTTTTTTTTCAAAAGTTTGTGATTGTCCTAAAGATAATTAAATCACTTAATTCATAAATATCAAGGTCTAATTTCGATGATTTCACAAAACAAAACTCGAATTGCAAGGTGAGGCCCATTAGATTTTCCCACTTGAAATAACAAAGGAAACAATGATTTAAATGCGACGAAATTAATCACATAGATTAATGAAAAGAATAAATATAATATAGGGTTGGACTATTACAGTCTCCCCCCTTAAAAAGTTTCGTCCTCGAAACTGACGAATTTCATCATGCAGGGATTACCTCAAATAAATATGGATATGCAGTTCTCATAGCCTCTTCGGTCTCCCAGGTGGCTTCCTGGGAGGTGTGGTTTGACCATAGTACTTTAACCAATGGGACCTGCTTGTTGCGCAGTCGTTTAATCCTGTGATCTAGTATTTGAACAGGACGTTCCTCATATACTAGATCTTCAGCGATATGAATCGGTTCAGATACAATGGTGTGATCTGGATCTGGAATGTATTTCTTAAGCTGAGAGACATGGAACACGTTATGTACATGCTCAAGCTCTATAGGCAGATCTAGCCGATAAGCTACAGGATTTAACTGTTCAATGATTTCGTAAGGTCCAATATATCTTGGGCTCAATTTTCCCCGTATTCCGAACCTCTTAACACCTCTAGTTGGTGAAACCTTCAGAAAAACTTTATCACCTACTTGAAACTCCAGAGGTCTTCTTCTTTTGTCTGCATAACTTTTCTGTCGACTTTGGGCAATTCTGATATGTTCCTGAATCTTTCTTATGGTTTCAGTGGTCTCTTGAATCATTTCAGGACCTATAATCAGTGCCTCATCCAAATCACTCCAGCACAATGGGGTTCTACATTTTCTTCCATACAGAGCCTCAAATGGGGCCATCTTGATGGTGGATTGATAGCTGTTGTTATAAGAGAATTCCACCAGAGGCAAGTCATCTTCCCACTTCCCTTGAAACTCCAATACACAAGCTCTCAGCATGTCTTCCACAATTTGGTTTACCCTTTCAGTTTGTCCATCTGTTTCTGGGTGATAGGAGCTACTGAAGTTTAGTTTGGTTCCAAAGGCTTTTTGAAGCGCTTGCCAGAAACGTGCTTGGAACCTTTGATCCCTATCTGAGACTATGTCTAAAGGAATCCCATGTAGACGGACTATCTCCTTGACATACAGTTGAGCTAGTTTTTCAACTCCCCAAGTATCCTTGATGGGCAGGAAATGAGCTGACTTTGTGAGTCGATCAACTATGACCCAGATAGCATTCTTTTTCGTGGCAGAAAGCGGTAAACCCATAACAAAGTCCATCGAAATCGAATCCCACTTCCATGTTGGAATTTCTAAGGGTCGTAGTTCACCCACAGGACGTTGATGCTCGGCTTTAACTTTCTGACAAATTAGACACCTATCCACATATTCTGCAACGTCCTTCTTCATATTATTCCACCAAAAATATTGTCTCAGATCTCTGTACAT
This sequence comes from Carnegiea gigantea, assembly GCA_029747015.1. NCBI lineage: Eukaryota > Viridiplantae > Streptophyta > Magnoliopsida > Caryophyllales > Cactaceae > Carnegiea > Carnegiea gigantea. The sequence continues at coordinate 123,976 of JAKOGI010001791.1, forward strand.
CTTGGTGCCTCCTGGACGCACTGAATAACGAGTATTGTGAGCCTCTTCCAGGATCTGCTTTCTTAATTCCCCATGTTTGGGCACACATAGATGATTCTGGAACCTCAGAGTCCCATCCTCATGTACTACAAATCCCGGAGATTTCTCTTTCTCTAAATTTTGTTTTATCCTTTGAAGTTCGGGATCACTTTCCTGATTCAGTCGTATTTCCGCCTCCAAAGAAGGCTATAAAGTGAGTACTGATAAACGAGCCTTCATTTGCCCGTGGGACACCAATTGAATCCCAAAGGACTCCAGTTCTCTCAAGAGATTCAATTGAGTGATCATCACAGTGTTCGAGCTATGTTGCGCTTTCCTACTTAGAGCATCTGCCACCACATTTGCTTTACCAGGATGATATTGAATTTGCAAATTGTAGTCCTTAAGCAACTCAAGCCAATGCCTCTGTCTCAAATTGAGCTCCTTCTGGGTGAAGATATACTTTAAACTTTGATGATCAGTATAGATCTTGCACGATACCCCATATAAATAATGTCTCCAAATTTTCAATGCAAAGATCACAGCTGCTAACTCCAGGTCATGGGTAGGGTAGTTCTTCTCATATGGCTTGAGTTGTCGAGAGGCATAAGCTACTACTTTGTCCTCCTGCATTAGTACGCACCCCAAACCATTCTTCGAAGCATCACTATATACAGTATACTCTTTTCCTTCCATTGGTAGAGTTAGGATTGGGGCGGTAGTGAGACGCTGCCTTAGCTCTTGGAAAGCTTCCTCACACCTTTCAGTCCACTCAAACTTATTCACCTTCTTCAGTAGATTGGTGAGGGGTGATGCTATTTTTGAAAAATCTTTAACGAATCTTCGATAATAGCCTGCTAAACCCAGAAAGCTTCTAATCTCTGTGACGTTGGTAGGCCTTGGCCATTCTGTGATTGCTTTCACCTTTTGGGGGTCAACCTTAATTCCTTCTTTGGTAATCACATGCCCCAAAAATACTACTTCCTCCAACCAAAATTCACATTTCTTTAATTTGCCGTAGAGTTGATGTTCCCTCAGAGTTTGCAATACTATCCGCAATTGATCAGCATGTTCCTTTTCATCCTTAGAATAGATAAGGATATCATCTATGAATACCACGACAAACTTGTCTAAATAAGGCCTGAAAACCCTGTTCATAAGATCCATAAAGGCTGCAGGAGCATTAGTGAGACCAAAAGGCATCACTGTGAACTCATAGTGACCATACCTGGTCCTGAACGCTGTCTTAGGAATGTCCTCAGGCTTAATCCTAAGTTGATGGTACCCTGACCTCAAATCAATCTTAGAGAATACTCCTGCTCCTTGGAGTTGATCAAACAAATCATCTATTCGTGGCAGAGGATATTTGTTTTTGATGGTAATCTTGTTCAACTCCCTGTAATCAATACAGAGTCTTAAGGTTCCATCCTTTTTCTTAACAAACAACACTGGAGCACCCCATGGTGACACACTTGGCCTGATGAAGCCTTTCTGTAACAGTTCATCTAGTTGAATCTTTAATTCCTTAAGCTCAGTTGGGGCCATACGATGTGGAGTTTTCGAAATAGGTTGGGCCCCATGAATTAATTCGATTCCAAAATCAATTTCCCTTTGTGGGGGTAGTCCTGGTAACTCTTCAGGAAAAACATCTTCAAATTCACAAACTACAGGTATATTCTCCGCTTTCTCTTCTTTCGTTTGGGAGTCAATAGCATAACACCAATACCCAATACACCCCCGATAAAACAGCTTGCTTGCTTTCATAGCGAAAATCAAAGAGCAAGATTTTGTCTCTTTCTGCCCATAAAAACACACTTTTCTCCCTTTCTCATCCTTCAAAATAACTTTAAGATCTTCACAGTCAATTTTGGCTCCATAAGTATGTAACCAATTCATTCCCAGAATGATATCAAAATCAGACAAGTCAAATTGAATCAAATCCACAGGGAAGGTAGCTTCACCAATGATAATGGGGACAGATTCATAAGCGAGAGGGCACTCAATCACAGAGTTGTTGGGCAGCTTAATTTTATAATTGGTTTCCATCCTCTTGTTCTCCAGACCCAATTGTATAGCGGATTGGGTAGATATAAAAGAATGAGTGGCGCCTGAATCAAATAATACACAAAATGGCTTTGAATTTAAAAAGAGAGTTCCAGTGACTACCGTACCAGAGGTAGCAGCTTCCTTTTTGTTCATCACAAATGCCCTTCCTGCAACTGCAGGCCTTGTAGGTGGGGGTCCCTGGCGGGGCGGAGCCAAAGGTTTTGCTGCGCCTCTGTCTACAGCTTTCAGTCGGCGGGGACATGCAGTGATGAGGTGTTCAGGACTTCCACACCACATGCATTTGTTGCTGCCAACTCGGCATTCAGGAGTGGTGTGATTTGTTCTTCCACACTTCGCACAGGTTATGGGTACTGACAAGCCCATAGGACGGCTCTTAGAGGGAAGTGGAGTAGGCTTTTTCTGGATCTGATTCACACTTTCACTAGGAGTCCCCCGTTCAAACCCCGTTCTCTTATGGTTAATTGGGTTCAGAGCTCTTAATTCTGTCTTCACTCGTTCTACTTCAGCTGCTCGCTCATATAATTCTTGACAAGTCAAAATTGGTTGCCCCGCTAACTGATTCCGAATGTAGAAGGCCAAACCTTCCTCGAACCTTCTCATCTTTAACCTTTCAGAGGATACAAATTCAGGGACAAATCTAGATAGTTCTGTGAACTTACTAGCATATTGCATCACAGACATGTTGCCACTCATTTTCAACTCCATAAATTCCTTCTCCTTTTGCCTTTGCACCACAGCTGGGTAAAATTTCGCCCTCAACTCCACGAAAAATTTACTCCAAGTGAATTCAGGCCCTAGGAGTTTATCCTTCACAGTATTTCACCAAATGTCAGCTTCACCTGACAGATAATACGTCCCAATGTTCATTTTCTTTTCCTCTGGTACCCCAACTACGGTGAAAACTTTCTCCATTCCCCTTATCCATTCTTCTAACACTACTGGATCATAAGATCCATTATAAACTTTAGGGTTGCGCCGTGCTACCCTGTCTGCCAATTTATCCTCTTTAGGAGGGGTTTCAACAGGTACTTGGGGAATTCGCTTCATCAATTCAGCAACTAAGGTTGGCCAATAGCTTGGGTCTCCTAAGTTGCTAGCTAATACAGAGGGCAATGGTGGCGTGTCCCCATGTTGTGGTTCCTGGCAGGAGGCTTGATCACCCGATCCCTGGCCTTGTTCCATATCGTCCTCTACCTGAACCTCCATGTTGTTATGTACTGACTGGGACATTCTGAACATATAGTAAATAAAGCAATTCAAACACTAGAACCTCTAGACATATCAGATTATATCATAACTTAAAGCATTATCATTTCAACACTGCTTACTTACAAACATCGTTGATTTATATACATGAGCAACAAAAGTACAGTACACCAAGCTAAGTACGCAAGACTAACTCTAACTCTTTCCGTATCATTAAAACTAAATAGCCCCTATGCACTAAGTCCGTGACATAACCCAAAAAAACAAGGTACGGACTATATCATCCTGGTTGGCGAGGATTGGACTAACTATATACAATGCCAGATGCCCCACAAAATGTAATGATCCAATCCAGCCAAACCATTACTACATACAGGACTCAAAATAAAACCACTAGGCTAGCCTATAGAACCACCTAACGATCCCTGGATGGATCGTAATCGGGGTCAGACTCATCATCAGGTTCTTCACCTGAATCAAAACTACTCATAGATGCCTCTGATTCGGCACCATCGACCTCCTGTTGAATCTGTGGCTCAGGCTCCTCCCCTAGTCCCATCATCAACTCGTCCGCCTCTTGTTCCCCTTGCGGGTCTATCCCCATCTCATCACTATCTTGATCCTCCTCGGGATCCTCCTCCTCTGGATCATCCTCCTCTGGACCGTCCTCGTCGCCCTGGTGGTCCTCATCCTCAGAGCTAATCACCACCACTTCTGGGGTGCTAGGGATGTCTATTACCACGTAAGCCTCCCCAGGGCTATTGGGCATCAGTGGGGTGGCTGGTGCGGGTGAAATGGGTGGCCCCTGTGCTGGTGCTAGCGGGGAGGGTGGCCCCTGTGCTGGTACCGGGGCTACAGGTGGAGGGTGCACCTGATATAGGGGGAAAACATGTTGAAGAGTTTCCATAGTCAGTCCCCTCAATTCGAACTCCTCTCTCAATAACAGTTCCGTAGTGAGAGTCATCCACGCCCCCTGGGCCTGAAACCTAGGTCCGTCCAAGCCTGGGTTCCCTGTCATCATAAAGTTGTGGTAACGCTGCCTAAATTCCACCCACGGGCCAACCGGAGGTAAGGACTCAAGCAGTCTCTGGGCACGGACGGTAATACTGTGAAACTCAGAATAAGGGTCCTGTGCATGTCCTTCCATACTCATGTGTAGCAAGGTAATATGAGCTATCATAGAGCCCCCCGGTAGCATATTAACACCATAAGGGTCCATCTAACAAAAGAAAAACACATATGTAAGAGGTATGCACATCCATAAACAAAAAGCTTACAAATGAAAGCAACTGACAGTCTAATATCGATATTACACTCTTAATATCAATATCATTCTAGCAATAGACTATAGATAGCCTCCCCATCACTACACCATTCAAATACTCACCCTAGAGGTTCTCACTCTACTTTCCTCAAGAAAATCTAAACCTGGCTCTGATACCAAATCTGTAACACCCCAAGTATACATGATCCTTTTCCTATTTTCATCTGCTCAAGATTACCAATAAGATACAATGACTCAATGAACGGGGCGTTACCGCCGTCCATGAAGGACAAGGCTTGCATTAAACATGAAGATTTATCTTAATCCAAAGGTTACCCCATAATAGGGTATACACCATCATCACCCAAACCATTTAATTATATACAAAAAGGTTCTAACATCCCAAGGATAACACAACCTTACATAACTTGATTCAGAAATACAGTTGCAACATCAAAATACATAATTTAACTTAAATGTACTTCAGCCTCCAAAATACATCATCATATGCTAAGATAGCATCTTAGCTCTCCCACACCGTTAACCACAAGAATGGTTTGTCTCATTTGGCATCTCCGGCCTCCCTGCCCACCTCGGGGTGATTCACTGAACATTTTCCTAAAACAAAACATAAAAATATTTCGAACTGTGAGCCAAAACTCAGTACATGCATCCCTGTACTGTTAAAGGTTCATTGGAAGGTAATTTAGGGCCCACTTGCAATTCATTTTAAGTGAAAACAGGGGATGAGATGTATATAAAACTGTATTGCGGATTATTATCTGCTAGTGCACCCCTTTAGTAACTGTTACGATCTGTGAATAGGTGTACACCTGCCAAGCCGACCGAGGTACCTGGCCTGAAGCCGCGCGGGTAACTGAGGGCAATGCCCTGTAACTGATAACTGACGGGGTCACCAATTATGTGATGAAACACTGATTAAAATGATTCATTGATGTGCTTATCAAAATATTATGATTTTGATAAATGCATGCTGAGTACTAAAGATACAGGCAATAAACGTACCTGGAAGTTTTAAATGTTAATGCACAGAGGAATGAGATATACAAAAGTGAAGAAAATGGAAGCTTAGGCCTTGATTCTGCTCAAAAGTCCATTACAGGAACATGAGGTTAGAAACGATCATGTTTGCATAACTGATAATTTTAAATAAAACTGGCTTATGAAGAGCTTTTACACAACGGTTCATGAGTAACCAAAAAGACGTTGATGTAAACTAAAAAAATGAGAAGTGAGACATGGTAGCTAATTTAGAACATTTGGTTTTCAAAGGAGGGTATGGGAAGAATAACCCATAACTTATTGTCCCGACCTCCAAATAGGACGTAAGACCCCAATATAAATAGCTTAGGAAGGCCTCTAAAACTTTCACCAAGGACTCAAAACATGACTCCCATGCTAGGTTTCCTAAAAAGGGGTTAGAACACTAACATGTCAGTTTTAAACCCATCCTGCACAGGTTCGGTAAAATGACCATAACTTTTTCCACAGACCTCGGATTGATGCGATTCAAGAGTCATTTTGAAGCTAACACACTGACCTAGCTCCCCACCAAAAATCAGAATTTTTGGATTGGCCGATCATTACCAGTTTCCTTTCAAAGCCTGCCCTGTTTTTCTGAAAATTCCAGCAGCACTGCTTTAGTGTTTTCCTTCATGTTTTTCACCAATCCTCAACTCAAACTCCTTTTTAAGAGTGTGTAAATACACTTTGGTACATCCCAACCTCATACAAAAACACCATACATAATTTCTTTTCATATTCATATCAAATAAAGCTCCCTTTTTAGTCACATATACTCACACACCACACATTTAGCATTAGTTGGTCCAAATCATGCATTTTGAACAAAACCCTAGCTTTGGGTTAACTTGAACTCACTTCCATCTTTTCCCAAACACCATAAACCCCACAACAAACTTCAATATATTAAAACATAAGCCAAAACAAGGATAAAACAAGCAATAAACCTCACTTGAACAAGTAACTTGCATGAACAAGATGAAACCCTAACCCTAACTTCATCTCTACCTTAATCCATCAACAAGAAGGTTCTTAAGACCTCAAAAACAGCATAATCCATCACTAAAACAACCATAATAAGAACCAAAAATTCAACAAGATCAAGAATCAAAACACAAATCAACATAGGGGTCAAAAGAACACTTACTTTGTGCTTGAGAAAGTTGCTAGAAATGATGCTTGATGTCTATGAAAGTGAAAGGGATGTTTGGGGTTGGTGAGTAGGGATGTTTGGTGGGTTTTCTGGTGGTTGAAGGTGGCTGAAATGGTGCTGGTTTTTCTGCTGTGGCCGTGTAGAGAGAAGGAGGAGAGGGAAGAGAGAGAAGCTCACAAAAAGGCTTGGTTAAAAATGAACCAAAATGAAAAAGTTTACAATTTATATTTCAATTTACTTGGCTGAAAATTGAAAGAGAAAAGTCAAGAAAAGCATGCTTGATTAAGGCTTAATTAAGTGAGATTAGCTAAACAAATGAGGTTCAAGACTTGTTGCATCGCAAACGGCCCTAAATGGGCTCGGTTTTGAGAAAGAACTGAAACCGAGCACGTTTGTGAAATATATTTTTTTTTTCAAAAGTTTGTGATTGTCCTAAAGATAATTAAATCACTTAATTCATAAATATCAAGGTCTAATTTCGATGATTTCACAAAACAAAACTCGAATTGCAAGGTGAGGGCCCATTAGATTTTCCCACTTGAAATAACAAAGGAAACAATGATTTAAATGCGACGAAATTAATCACATAGATTAATGAAAAGAATAAATATAATATAGGGTTGGACTATTACAGTAGCTTAATAAGGCCACAAAGAAGGACCATTTTCCATTGCCCTTTATGGACTCAATGTTAGAAAGACTAGCTAGAAGGTCACACTTTGCTTTCTAGATGGCTATTCAGATTATATTTAGGTCCCTATAGCTCCTGAGGATCCGGAAAAGGCCACTTTTACCTATCCTTTTGGCACCTATGTTTTTAGAAGAATACCTTTTGGTCTATGTAATGCACCTACTACATTTCAAAGGTGTATGATGAATATCTTTTCTGATTTTATCACCAAATTCATAGAAGTTCTCATAGATGATTTTACTGTACATGGTGATTCATTTGATGTGTACTTGCACCATCTTACATTAGTACTTAAGCATCATATTAAGACTAATTTAGTGCTTAATTTTGAAAAGTCTCATTTCAAGGTGGAGCACGAGGTAGTATTAGGTCAGGTAGTGTCATCCAAAGGCTTAGAGGTTGACAAGACTAAAGTAGAAATCATTTAATCTTTGCTCTATCCACAGTGTGTCAAGGAGGTGAGGTTATTTCTAGGTCATGTTGGCTTTTATAGGAGATTTATCAAGGATTTTTCTAAGATTGCCTCTCCTTTATGTGCTTTACTTGAAAAAGATGTTTTATTTGATTTTAATGAGGACTGTAGGAGAGCTTTTGACCAATTGAAGTTAAAATTAACAACCACTCCTATAGTACAACCTCCCAACTGGGCCCTGCCTTTTGAACTAATGTGTGATGCTAGCGATAAGGAAGTAGGGGCAGTCTTAGGTCAAAGAGTAAGGAAGGTACCTCATGTGATTTAGTATGCTTTCAGAACTCTTTACCCAACACAGTGTAACTACACTACTATAGAAAAGGAAATGTATCCTGATGTTTTTACTCTAGAAAAGTTTCGTCCTTATCTGTTGGGTGTTAAAGTTACTGTTTATGCTGATAATTCTGCTATTAAATATCTATTAAGTAAGAATGACTCAAAACCTAGATTGATTAGATAGGTATTACCATTGCAAGAATTCTAATTGGAGATTAAAGACAAACTAAGAGCTGAAAATTTAGTACCTGGCCATCTAAGTAGGTTAGACAATGGGGAGAGTGGGAATCCATTAAGTGATTGTTTTCTTGATGAGACTTTATATGCTATCACTGATAGGCTACCTTGGTATGCTGATATGGTTCGTTATATAGTAACCAAAACCTTTGCTATAGACTTGTCTAGGTCCAAAAGGAGAAGATAAGAGCTCAATCTAAATATTATGTTTGGGATGAGCTATATTTTTGAAACCTTTGTGGAGATCAGATTATAAGGCGTTGTGTAGATGATAGTGAATTTCATTCAATTTTAACTTTCCGTCACTCTTATAAAGTGGGGGACATTTTGGACCCAAAAGAACGTCACACAAAGTTCTTAAATGTGGATTTTATTGGCCTACTATTTTTAGGGATGCCTATGAATTTTGTAAAAGATGTGAAGCATGCCAGAAGACAAGCAATTTATCTAGAAGGAATCAAATGCCTCTGCATAATGTGTATGTTTGTGAGATTTTTGATGTATGGGGTGTTTATTTTATGGGACCTTTTCCCCTTTCTTTTGGTTTACTTACATTCTTATGCTTGTTGATCATGTATCTGAGTGGATTGAAGCTGTGGTTGCTAGAGCTGATGTTGCTAAAACTATTATGAAGCATGTTAAATCTCTCATTCTGTATAGATATGGAGTTCTTAAAGCAATCATCAGTGATAGGGGAACACATTTTTGTAATAGAACCTTAGGTGCCTTATTAGCCAAATATCATGTAACTCATAAGTTGTCTATTGGATATCATCCCCAAACCAATGGCCAAGCTGAAATCTCCAATAAAGAGATTAAGGGCATATTAGACAAGATTATTAGACTAGATAAGAAAGATTGGAGTCTTTGGTTAGAGGAAGCTCTCTGGACCTATAGGACTGCATATAAGACACCTATAGGTATGTGACCTTATAGGTTAGTTTTTAGTAAAGCATGTCATCTCCTTATAGAACTAGAGCATAGATCATATTGGGCTGTAAAGCAGTGTAGCCTAGATTATAACCTTGCAGGAAAGGAGCGTAAGTTGCAATTTCAGGAATTAGAAGAGATTCGCCTAGAGGCCTATAACAATTCAGTGATCTACAACGGTAAAGTCAAAGCTTTTCATGATGCTAAGCTTAGTAGGAAAGAATTTCAGGTGGGAGAAAAAGTGTTGCTATTCAATTCAAAATTGAAATTCTTTCCTGGTAAGTTAAACTCTAGATGGTTAGGACCTTTTATGGTAGTAAAGACTTATGCACATGGTGTTGTCGAGATTAAATTCTTTGCTACTAACAAAAATTTCAAGGTAAATGGTAACAGGCTAAAGCACTTCTATAAAGAAGGTCAGGTATGCTTAGTGGAGGAGATCCGACTAGAGGATCCATGAGCTCATTTGCATCAAGCCAATGACAGTAAATAAAGGCACTACTTGGGAGGCAACCCGACATTTTTTTAAGGAAGTGTACATTTAGTTTTACTTTTGTCTTCATTATTTCTATCTTTTTGCATGCATTAGGGACAATGCATGAATTGAGCGTGGGAGGTACATCTTGTATTTAGTTCCTGCAGTATTCATTCTAAAAAAAAAAAAACTAATTTTCTTATAAATAATGCATAAATATGAGTTTATGCTAGGATTTCTTGCTTAAAAAAAAATTTTTCTTACCTATTTTTAGTTTATTCTTCTATGAGTGAAGACTTCTGAGCATGTTAACTGTCATTCAGAGAAGTTTGAGTTGATCCTCATATATCTCTTTAATGAGTAATTGTCATAATTATCCATCTTATTTGATCGGGTTTTATAGCTACTTCAGAGATAATAAAATGACCTAATCCACTTCCTAGACTATTGAATTAGTAGAATAACTCATTAAAATAATGATTTTTCTTGTCTTGGTAAAAAAAAATTAAAAAAAAAGCTAGATTACCAACATGTGAAAGAGTAGGTGGCTTGGCACCTTTTTCCCTTAAGTTTAGGTCTCAAGTTGAGCCTTATATATAGAGTAACCCATGATTGGGAGAGTCATGCCCCTTTTGGGCCGATCAATGACTCGTACCAAACTAACAGCCAATACATAAATAAAATAGTGATGAGAATAAGTTGTTAACTCTAGCACCTCTATTCGGGTGAATGTGAGATAGGGAGTGTTTAATTTCTAAGACCATACATGGGCCTCGAATATGTGCGCAATTGGAGTTTGAAAAAAAAGGAGGAAAAAAAATACAATTGCAAGGCAAGTTGAGAATCAATTTCAATGAGTTATTCTGTCTCTATAGCCATACCGTGCTTTAATTTTTCTATCATAAATTTTTTAGATCTCTTGATCGGTGTATGCATACTTAAAAGAGGTGGATGATTATTGCTCTTATTACTTCATTAAAGAAATGTTGTGAGGCTAATGAAGAAATACTCTGATGGTAATTGGATATTTAGTAGTTAATTCACTTGTTGGAAGGAAAACTAATTAATTTTAAATAAAACTATTTTTAAGCAGGCCAATGCCTAGTATAAATATCATAAACGATAAACACTAATCGTTATAAAATCAAGGGATAAAAATCAAATAGATAATAAAGCCTAAAACTTGTTTCAAAATAATTAATTTAGCATGGTTTTAAATAGATTATACTAAGTACAAGGAAATTACTCACTCATATTAAAAATAAAATTGCAACAATTAACCAAAGATTTCATGTTTAACACTAAACTAAACTAAAAAAAAAAACATAAAATAAAAATTTTAAAAAATAGCAATAGAATAACACTACTTGGCCTTGAGATGAAGGTAGGTGATGATGATGATTGATGATGATGCTATGAGGAGTTGGTGAGAAGATGGCTTAGGTGTGATCTGGGGATCGTGATGATGATGGGGTGATGATGATCGACGATGATCTAGAGATGATGATGATATTTGGTGATGATGCCGTGGTGCTGCTACGTGAATATGTGGGTGAGGTGAGGAGATTTAGAGGGGGAGTGGCGTGAGATATGAGTAGAGAAGAAGAGGTAGATTTTTATAGTATTATTTTACTAAGGTTTTCTTTCTTGGACTTCTTTTCTTCAAAATCTTCTAATTTTTCTTCAATTAGGAGTAGTAACCTTATAATCCAAGCCCAAATAAATCCTTATGAAAATATATTTTTCATAAATCATTATTTTTGGACTGACTTTATAATTACGCTAGAATCCTTTAATAAATAAAACCTGAACTTCGACATCTTCTCTTCTTCTCTTTCTTTATTAATTCTTAACCTAAAAAATATATAACATAAAGTAAATTAAACAAAATATTATATATAATATAATCAAAATAATTATTAAAAAGTTGCATAAATTATGACTTAACACTTCCCCCCCCCCAAAAAAATCTCATTCAAAGTTTCAATTTTTATTACTCTTTCGAGTCGATGGTGGATATTGAAGTCTTGAGGTGATCTGTCACTCAAGGGTCAAATTATCTACATATATTAATTCTAAGTAGTCAAGGTAATTTCTTTCTTCTCTCTTATACTTTTTATTTCAGTTTCGTGATTTAGATTAGGGTTTTTGCGAGGCTACTTGCCATTACTGGAAATTAATTTTAGTTAGCTTATTTTTATATTAGTTTCGTGGTTTGATGTTAGTAATTAAATTCAACCTATCCATGTGGATGACTTGTATAGTGCTATAACTACGGTTGTTTACTTACGGCTTACGTTCATGGTTCCTAAGATATAACAAGTTTTTGGCGTCGTTGTTGGGGGGTGGTGTTGGAATTGATCAATAGTTTTAATTGTTAATTGCTTTGAATAGTTGTAGTATTAATTTAGTTTCTTATTAGTTGTCTTATTGCTTAATTTATTTTGCTTTGATTAGTTTAAATTTGGTCATTTGTACTATTCATCCATCTTCCTAAAAATTTGATCTTTATTTCTTTAAAAAAGAAAATCAAAAAAATTGAAAAATCATAAAAACGGAAAGGCTTTTCATTGCATGACTGATCGGGTTCGGGATCCCAAAAGCAAGCATTTGAATAGATTGGAGATCGACCAAGAATTAGCAGTGAATCAGAACTCAAAATTGAGGATAAAAGGATGGGTGAAGCTCAACCTCAACCCAAGATTCTTCATGACATCTTTTATTAACCTAGGTCCACTGAACCATCATATTTTAATAGACTGGCCCTAGAAAATATTAATCTCAAACTCAAGCCCCAATATGCCCTTATGTTTACTAAGTTTACGGGTGTAGAGGACGCTTACCTATTTCTACGTGAGCTTGAATTTGAGACTATGCAATTGAAATTTATTCTTTTTGCTTTAAAAGATGCTAAAAGGTGGATGTATAGCTTGCTCGTAAATTTTATTACCAATTGGGATGGAATTTAACAGGTCTTTCTACAAAAATACTTCCATAATAGTAAAATAGTTAAGCTGAGGAATTAACAATTCATGTAAGCTGATAGGGAGTCATTCTAGAAGTATCTGGATAGGTTTAAGAACCTCTTATCCCAATGTCCTCACCATGGTTTAGATCAAGCTCGCTTATGTCAAATCCTTTATAAAGGCCTTCACCAACATAACAGGACAATGGTGGTCAATGTGTTAAGGTGGATTTCTCTCCAAGAGCCCCAGTGATGCTTGAGAATTACTAGAAGATCTAGCTGAAAAAACTATACAATGGGAAACCATTATAGATGACACCTTGAACTCTAGGTATAGGGTACCAGAGGGGGCATACATGTTGTGTTTAATTTCAGTCACCTTGAGTCTAGATTTGCTACCCTTAAAAATATGATGAAGGGGTTGGTTATACAACAATTCCAAACTTCCCAGACTCCTGAGGTGCGTTCCCAATGTCATGCATTGGATCATACTTTGAGCACGTGCCCCTCCTTTGTTCACTAATTGATCTCAGGTCAAGCACAGGTGAACATGACCTATCAATGACCATATAACCCTTATGTTCCTACTTTTAATCTAAGGTGGTGTAATCGCCCTAATGTTTCTTGGGACAAAGGATTTAATACGGTAGCGCCTGATAAGTACGAAGAGTTTCTTAGAAACTCCTCCAAAGACATGCCAAGACCAAGTTATCTAGGTGTTCCTAATGTACCTAGGCAGCCAGCACCTCCACCTCCTATTACCTAGTGGTTATAGTGAACTTGATAATTATGAGAGGAGAATTAAAAAGCTATATGGAAAGGATGTTAACAGAGAATAATGAAGGAATTTTGAGAGTAATGACAGAGCAATTTTTCCAATTTGTTGTGGTGAACAGAGAGAAAGACACCTTTTCCTAGTTAACCTGAGACCAACCCTAAGAGTGGGGTATCTTCTCACTCAGTTCCTGATAATGTGAGAAAGGTTAATGTTGTAATAATTTTAAGATTAGGACGAGAAGTTGACACTCATATGGGTGGTAACTTAAATGAAACACCTGAATCACCCCTATCCACATCTTCTGCTATTCCCTAGTACTGATGATAATTTTAGAGAGTCTAAGAAGGATGAGCCTACTGATATAGTGATTACACTTCCTCTTAAGACAACTCCCACTCTATCTTTGCAGATCCAAAAACCTATAGTTCCTTTCCCTAATGGGCTGACGGGGAAGAAGGACCAGGGCTATATTAACAAAATGAGGGAAACTTTCTCTTAGGTTAAGATTAACATTCTCCTACTTGATGCTATCCAACAGATACCCCTATATGCTAAATTTCTAAAAGAGCTTTGCACAACCACGAGGGCGATGAATGTACTAATGCCAGCTCTATCAGCTCTAGTTATATTTCAGTCAAATATAAGGACTCAAGTTGCACCATCCTTTTTATAGTGATAGGTGACAAGATTATTCATAAAGACTTACTGAATTTGGGAGCTAGTGTCAACTTGCTTCCATTCATTATGTATGAGAAACTCAGACTGGGTAAGTTTAGACCTACCAAGATTATCCTCCAACTAGCTAACATATCTACTAGATTTCCTAGTAGTGTTGTGGAGGGTGTGCATATTAAAGTGGGAGAATTCATCTACCCTGTTGACTTTACGGTACCCGATACTAAGAGGGTGCCCAATGCTGAGTCTTATATCCCTGTGATTTATTTCTTAGCTACATCCAATGCATTGATTAACTATAAGAATGATATGATGAAATTGTCTTTTGGTAATATGACTCTTGATTTGAATATTTTTAATTTACAAGGGCAGTCTGATGGTTTTAGTGATGTTGATCATTATACCCTTAACCGGGTAAGTGATTTTTCTTATGATGAGTTAGAATTTGAACTTGTGGAGGAGTTTGCTTTGAGTATGAATCCTTTTTCATTGATGATGAGCCTGAGTATAATGTATTTGACTTTAATGTGCTCTGTGGACTTTATTGCTGATGTTGTTTCTGTCTGTGATACTTCTATTGTTTCACTTGATTTGAAACCCCTATTTGACTCCTTAATATGCTTTTTTGGTCCTGATGAGTCACTGCCTGTGATTATTACTGGTTTGAACTAGGACCACAAGGAAAAAATTGCTTAAATTACTTAAGGAGAATAAAAAGGCCTTAGGATGGACCCTAGGAGACATCAGGGTATTAGCCCTACAGTTATGCAGCACATAATCCATTTACAGGATAGTGCTAGACCTTACTGCATTGTCAGAGGAGGTTAAATCTGATCCTATAAGAGGTAGTTAGGAAGGAAGTATTGAAGTGGTTGGACCCTAAGATTATATAACATATTTCTAATAGTGAATTGGTTAATCCTGTTGAGGTCATTTCTAAGAAGACCGGTATTATCATGACTAGGAATGATAAGAAAGAGCTAATCCCAACTCGAGTCTAGTCTGGGTGGAAGGCTTGCATTGATTATAGATAATTGAATGCTACCACCTACAAAGGCCATTTCTCACTTCTCTTCTTGGACCTGATGTTAGAGAGTTTAGCTACACACTTGTATTGCTGCTTCCTTGATGGTTACTCTGGTTATACCCAAATCTCTATAGCTCTTAAGGATCAGGAGAAAACTACTCTTACCTATCCATTCGGCACCTATGCCTTTAGGAGGATGCCATTCGGCTTATGTAATACCTGTGCTACTTTTCAGAGATGCATGATTTCTGTATTCTCTAATTTAGTTGAACATTGTATAGAGATTTTCATAGATAATTTTTCTGTATTTAAGTCTTCCTTGATAATTGTTTGACCAATTTGGGGAAAGTTTTGAAAAGGTTAAGGGAAAAACATTTTTGACCATCAATTAAAAAAAATGCCACTTTACGGTGAAAAAGGGAATTGTCTTATTCCCTATTATTTCTAGTGATGGTATTGAGGCTGACGAGGCCAAGATTGATTTAATTGCTAATCTTCCCCCTCCTACTTGTGTAAAAGATGTTAGGTCTTTTCCTGGTATGTTGGATTTATTGTAGATTTATTAAGGACTTTAGTAGGACTTCTAAACCCTTATCCAATCTTCTAGCTAAGGATGCGCCCTTTCACTTCTTTGAGGATTGTCTGGAGGTGTTTACTAAGTTGAAGAGAGCCCTAACCACTGCCCCAATTCTGTATCCTCCTATCTGGGGCTATCCTTTCAAGTTGACTTGTAATGCATTTGACTATGCTGTTAGGGGTGTTTTAAGACAACGCATTGTAAGAAACCCCATATCATCTATTATGCTAGCCACACATTAAATAATGCTCAGATGAACTATACTATGACTGAGAAAGAGTTTTTAGCTGTTGTATTTGCTTTTGAAAAGTTTAGATGTTACTTGATTGGTTCTCATGTCATTGTTTTTACTAATCATACTGCACTTAGGCACCTTCTTTCAAAGAAGGATACTAAGCCCAGGCTTGTGAGAAGGATGCTCCTTCGGTAGGAGTTTGATTATGAGATTATAGACAGAAAGGGTTTTAAAAACCCGGTTGGTGACCGCCTATCTAGGATAGTGAGTGCTAGGTGTACTAAGGCCCTATTTTTGAGTGCTTCCCCAATGAATAATTATTTGTGATTCAGTCTAACCTTTGGTAAACTGATATTGTGAACTGTCTTATTACTGTATGATTCCTGAGGGTTGGAATAAGCATGATAGGGATAGATTTGTGCAGTTGGTGAAATTCTGTATTTAGGTAGGAGTGTTCAAAAATATCCATAACCAATAACCCGAACCAAAAACCCGCTACCCGATCCGAAATCTTAGGTACCCAAATCAAAATATTTAAAAATATTGGTTCGGGTATCCGAACCATTTTTATTTTTTAGGTTATTGGTTCGGGTACGGTTCAGGCATTTTGAGAATTCAGCCGGCCGAAAACCCAAAACTTTTTTTTTAACTTTTTCAAACCTTTTTTATATTATCCATTCCCTAAAGACTTTGTAAGTCGAATATTTCCAAACCTGAAGAGGACAAGTATTTTGACTTCATTGCATTGTTTTATTTGAATGGGTTGAGCATGAATATGATGTTAATAATAATAAGCTTATGCCTTATGGATGCGTATACTAATTGAAATATGAATGGTGGTAAGATATCGGGTGATATTGTCATATTGTGTAATAATTTCAAGTGCAACTTGGCGCAGTAAGACAATGTTTTATAGCATGAATAGAAATAATTATGTTATGGATACAACAAAAATATTAGGCAAAGTAGGGAAAATATTTAGAAAAAATGGGTTATTGGGTAACTGAAAATCCGAACCGAGATTTTCTGGTACCCGAATTTCGGTTATCTGAATATTTTGGTTTAGATACGGTTCACTATTTTACCGACCCAAAATTTCGGGTACCCGAACCGAAATCTCTTTTGGTTTGGGTATCCAAACCATGAACACCCTTATATTTGGGATGATCCTTACTTGTTCAAATATTATTCTGATAAGATTTTCAGGAGATATGTCCCAGATCATGAGGTTAGTAGTATCTTGTCTTTCAATCATGACCAAACCTGTGGAGGAAACTTTAGTGGGAAAACAACTTCAGTGTGGATTTTATTAGCTTACATTATTCAAAGAGGCCCCTGAGTACTATAAGAAAAGCCTTAGATGTCAGCAGTTAGGTCCTATCACTAGGATGGATACGATGCCCCTCAATCCCATTATTGTAGTATAGGCATTTAATGTGTGGGATAAAGACCTTATGGGACTATTCCTAATTTCTTTTGAGAATGAGTATATTTTGCTAGCTGTTGATTGTGTGTAAGTGGGTTGAGGCTATCACCACTAGGACTAATGAGGCTAGAGTTGTTGTGAAGTTTCTAAGGGAAAACATCTTTTCTAGTTGTAGCATGCCTCGTGCTATTATTAGTGATTAGGGCATACATTTCAACAATAGATCTTTTGATTTGTTGATGAAACGGTACTCCATTATTCATAGGTTGGCCACACCATATCATCCCTAGATCAGTGGACAGGTTGAGGTTTCTAATAGGCAGGTCAAGCAAATTTTACAGAAAACCATCAACAGAAATAGGAAGGATTGGGCCGATAAGCTTATCAATGCTTTATAGGCCTATAAAATGCTTACAAGACACCCTTGGGTATGTCACCCTATAGGGTGGTCTATTGAAAGCCTTGTCATCTCCCAGTTGATCTTGAGCATCAAGCTTAGTGGGCTGTTAGGAGCCTCAACTATGATCTTGCTACAGCAGGAGAAGAGAGGAGACTGTAGTTGAGTGCATTAGAGGAGATTCGAGCTGATGCTTATAAGAGTGCCAGATTGTGTAAGGAGAGGCCGAAGTTGGTCCATGACAGGATGATTCTTACGAAGAACTTTGGCCTGGGATGAAAGTGCTTTTGTATGATTTGAGGTTGCACCTATTCCCATGTAATCTTAGGTCCTATTGGACAGATCCCTTTGGTGTTACTCACGTGTCTCTTTATGGTGTAGTTCTAATTCAAGATCCTACTTTTGGAGATAAACAAAGGGTTAATGCTCAAAGATTGAAGCAATTCCTGGAACGTCCTACAGAGGAGGATGTGGACTATCTAATGCTCCACGAACCACCCAATAATTTTTGATCGGTGATGTGATACTTTGGGTACATTTAGCTGACCTGGTGTTATCATTGTATCCCTTGTATACGGCGCATATCGTTTCTTTTATTTTGTTCTTTTCTTTTATGTATATCTTTTCATTTATTTTGTGTCTACATGATTCTTTTCCCATAATGTGTACATTGTGTAATCTTAATGTAGAGGGAGGCAAGCTATGATTCAAAATTTTTTAAAAAAAAGAGAAAAATTTTCAAAAAACCAAAAAGATTTTCTATTTTTATGTGATTTTGGGAAGTTGTGCTATCTTGATTAACTATGACCCCTTGTGATGTACTATTAATTTGTATACAAGTATAGTGTGCATGATAGACCTTGATTAGTGTGCCACTCCATGTCTTAGTTCTTACCCCATCATTCCATTATAGTGTAGAGTCTAATCCTTAGTTACATATCACCATTATCTTAAGGTTTTAGGCTTTTATGGTTTGATTTTCCCATTTGTCTTTGTTATGCAACCAAAAAGCTGATACAAATGAGAAAAAAAAATCAAAATAAAAGTCAAAGAGTTAGGAATGACAAGTACCCCTTTGAGGCATGCACTACTAGGTGCTACCATTTGAGGCAATATTGATACTGAGAAAGCTTGCTTCCCAAGCTAATAAGTCAATAAAATAATCAAGTAGGATTGAGTCAAGCATTGATAAGCATAACTCCTAGGGTGATAGTACACATCACACTGCGCACTAGGATGAATTCACATGTTCTCATGGTTTGTAGGGTGAAAATTTGATGTATAGGTTTTACGCTTTGGGATTGAGAGTCTTAATAAGTATATTGTGTTTGTGCATGATCTCTATGGTTGCAAGGATGATTTGTTGATCAAAAGTGCATAGTTTTCCTTTTGTGTATATTTGGGTATATTTGAAAATTTTCAAAAAGATTTTCTATTTTCTTTCTCTTCTTTCTTTTCAAAGATTTTGTGGGTATATTTTCTGCAAACCCTCACGAGGCTACACTTGTCCACTAAGGGCAACCTCGGGTTGAAAGGGCTTGTTGCACGTGCTAAAGGCACCCGTGATTCCTACAAAAGTGAGTTAGGGGTATTAGATTGATTTGAATTTCCTTTTATTTAACTTGAGGATGAGCAAAATCTTGTGGTCAGAGTATTTGCTTGGGTACCAAAAGTGTCCTTTTAATTACTTCTAATTACTTAGTTTTTACTTGAAATTGGAATTGCTTTTAGGTTTTATTTGATTTTTGTGATTTTTCTAGAAAAAAATAGCAGATGTAAAAAGAGTGCAATAAAGGGATAAAAATCAAGAAAATGCAACCCAAGTTAGCATGTAGCCCATCGGGCCTGTTTCTTCATGCGAGTTTATGCTAAGTCTAGCATATTCGTCCAGCCCACCAGAGAAGCAAGCAAAAGAAAAAAGAAAAAGGAAAAGGAGGAAGTGGTTGCCCTGACCCAAGTGAGGTGTTGCATTCCATCTTTTGGGCCCACTCGCATGAAATTCATTAGCTTTCTCAGCCCTGACTTCCAAGCGCGGCCCAGCTCCAGTCCAGTGCATGCTCATTCTCCCTTCAGTTTGCCAGCTCTGTTTCGATTGTCTCTATGCCCTGTGCCTAGTGTTTAGTCTGCGTGGCCCAGTCCAGTAAGACAGCATGCCTCGCTTCGATCAGCACCACACACCTGTATCTTCTCTCAGTCAAAGCCCAACGGGCTACTTACGCCCAGACAAGCACCCCATATCTTCTCTCAAACCATGCAGTCCAACAGTCTTATTCCTAGCAAACTGCACATGCAGAAGCAGATGTGAATTTGGTAAGTGATTAAGATGGTGCACAAGTTGGAAACAAAGTATGATTAGGGAATTGGGGAAATTGTTTGTGTATTAAAAATTCGAATATAATTAGGAAAATTGAAGGGGGGTGGTTCGCACTAGTATGAATAGGGGTTCTTGTAAATCATGAAATTCTCTTCCCCTCTCTTATGGCATTAGTTTTAAAATTTGAGAGATTATTGTGATTCTCGAAATTCTTTCAAGTTGAATTTTGAATTTTCAAGTTCAATTCCCCTAGTTCTAGTTTTATTTCAAGTTTTCCATTTTTAGTTTCAACTCAAGTTTGTTAGTTTCAATTTTAGCCTTCCTAAAAAAATTTCTCGTTCAAAGTTTCAATTTTTATTACTCTTTTAAGTCGACGGTGGATATTGAAGTCTTCAGGTGATCTCTCGTTCGAGGTTTGAATTCTATGTTTATTATTCCTAGTAGTCAAGGTAATTTCTTTCTTCTCTCGTATAGTTTTTATTTCAATCTCATGATTAGATTAGGGCTTTTATGAGGTTGCTTGCTATTATTGGAAATTAATTTTAGTTAGCTTATTTTTAGATTAGTTTAGTGGTTTGATACTAGTAATTAAATTCAACACATCCCTATGGACAACCCGTATAATGTTAGAACTACAGCTATACACTTGCACCTTACTTTTACTGTTGCTAAGATATAATAGTAAGTAAGAGATTCACGATGTTGTCAAGTTCTTCTCGAGCTTGCTAGGCTATGAAGCGCACTCGAGAATTACGTGAAAGTGCCTAAGTGCAAGTGTGGAGCAGTAGAACAATTCATAAAGATCATGGGGGATGAAAAGGGCCATGAGTCCTTAATGGGGCTCAATGATGACACTTTTGTAATTATTCACAAGTAGATTCTAGCTCTTAATCCCTTGCCTTCTCTGGGTAGGATGTTTAATATGGTCCAGTAAGAGGCAAATCATAAGCGCATCGTGGCAAATCGAGATAGGCATATTGATCACGTCGGTGCCTTTGTTGCACATCACAACTCTAAATTGCAAGGAGTAAGTGCCGAGAGGCCCACCTGTAGGCACTGCTATAAGTACGGACACAATGAAGCTTCTCGTTTTGAGATCATTACAGGGAGGCAGCAGATAACCTAGAAGAAGCTGAGGTAGACATGGAGGAAGAGGCACTGGCAGAGGATGGGGGGATAAAAAAACTACTCATGTTGTACAAGCTTGGACCGAAGGTTAGTCATTCGCAGAATTAGAAGCAAACTAATTAATGTTCTAGATTTTTACTCTAGAACAAGCACAACGGATTTTGAGTCTAATTGAGGCTCCAAAATCAGGGTGTCAAAAGCCATGGGGTAAGAAATCTTGGCTATTGGATAGTGGGGCTTCATATCATATGACTAGGGATTTAAATTTATTATGTGATGTTGCTAATATCTCCCTACGCCTGTTGGACATCTAAATGGTGGAAACAGTGGCCACTAAGCATGGAATGGTTAAACTTTAGCCCAAAATAGTTTTGCAAGATGTTCTGTTTGTCCTCGGATTAACTTGTAATCTTATTTCTATTGCGTAATTAATTAGAGAAATTTTTTACACCGTCTAATAGGCTATGTGTGATACAGGACCACACTACAAGGATCCCAATGGGAGTTGGTGAGCAACAACAAGGGGTCAACTTCTTCAAGGATGATCTTCCAAAAGTTTAAGCTAACTCTGCAATCTCTCATGGTCATTGACATAGCTAGATGGAGAATCCTTCAAGCTAGATGTTATTTTTTTATCTAATAGCATTAGTAAGGATTTATGTAGTGGTGATAAAAATAGTCTTTGTAATGTGCGTCTTTGGGCTAAACGAACACGTGCCCTTTGCTGATAGCAATAATAATGCTTCTCAACCTTTTGATTTAATTAATTGTGATATATGGGGTACATATTGTGTTAGTTCATTTTGTGGAGCCTATATTTTTAACTGTTGTGGATGATGTAAGTAGAATAGTTTGGGTATATCTCATGAAAACAAAATGTGAAGCTACTCAATTAGTCAAAAATTTTTCCATGATGGCCAAAACCTAACTCAATGCCATTATTAAGATTATTAAGAATGATCATGGGAACGTATTCACTTTTAGGTCTATGAAGCAATTCTACGGGGAGTAAGGAATTATACATCAAACCAGCTGTGTAGATACTCCACAACAAAATGGATGGGTAGAAATTAAACACCGTCATATCTTAAATGCTGCCTAACTCTTCATTTTCAAGCAAATCTACCCATTAAATTTTGGAGTGAGTGTGCCTTGATGCTGCTTATCTCATAAATAGGACTCTAAGTTCTGTTTTACATGGGAAACCTCCTTATGAAGTCTTGTTTCATGAAAAGCCATCCCATGATCATATCAAGGTGTTTAGTTCATTGTTCTGTGCTCACTGTCATCAACGACAAAGGGATAAACTTCCCCCTATAGCAAGAAGTGTGCCTTTGTGGGTTATCCCTATGGGAAAAAAGGATGAAAAGTCTATGATTTGGAAATCGGTGAAATATTTATCAGTAGAAACGTCATCTTTCATGAAGAAGAGTTTCCGTTTGCTCGTTGCAAGAATATAGGACAATATCTGGATTTAAGTCTTGGACCAACTATTTTGTGGGTTGAAGACATTGTTCAATTGTGGCAGTCAAGTGGGTCACTTGGTGTAATCCTAGAAACAGCACCTGCTTATCCAAATGAGCCAACCTAAGGCAATAATTCTAAGTCTTCACCTATTGTTTTTGAGGAGACAGCCATGATAAGTCTCATGAGCATGCCACAGAAGCCGGTTCTTTGTATGCACCGACCCAGGATATCGAGGCCCAAAATGGGTAGCTCACGAATAGGGGGAGCGCAAGTAAAATGAAATTAGGAATAGGACACGAAGATTATTTATTCCATTCTACTAAAAGGAAAGACCACTTGTCACCTAGCTCAGTCCATAGTCTCCTAAGGTAATCTTTATCCAATAGCTAATTATGTTATATGTAATAGTTATTCTAATGTACATAGAAATTACTTCACTACTATTACTAAAGTTATGGAGCCTACATATGTTCAAGAAGAAGTCAAAGATCCTTGTTAGAGAAGCCATGACTAAGGAAATTCAGGCACTTAAATCAAACAAAACATGGACTATGGTGGACTTGCTATAAAAAACTTACTAATTACAAATGGGTCTACATATTGAAGTACAACTCAGATAGGACAATCAAACGCCACAAGACATGTCTTGTGATCGGAGGAGATGAACATTGAAGGGTTCAATTATCATGAAGCCTTTGCTCCTATTGCCAAAATAGTGAGCGTATGTTGCTTTCCATCAGTTGCAACTGCTAAGGCCTTAGAGTGGCATCAAATAGATGTTAATAATGCATTTCTTCATGGAGATTTAGAGGAGGAAGTATACATGACACTGCGTCTAGGTTTTCGATCTTCTCAAACAAACAAGGTTCGTAAGTTGCAGGAATCTCTCAATGGTTTGAAACAAGCACCCTGATAGTGGTTTCTTAAACTCTCTTCTAAGCTGCTTGAGCTTGGATTTGTTTGCTCCTTTGTTGACTACTCCTTGTTTACTTACAAAAGGCATAATTTTTTATTGCTCTGTTGGTATATGTTGATGAGTTGGTTCTTGGAGGAAATGATTCTAAAGCTTGTCCACAATTTAAGACTTATTTGAATAAGTGTTTTCATGTAAAGGATTTAGGTCCTTTAAAAGTATTTTTTACGTATTAAAGTTGCCAATAGCTCTCCTAGAATTTTCGTATGTCAAAGAAAATATGCACTTGAAATTGTTGATGAGCGTGGGTTACTTGGTGCAATACTTGTCGCATTCCCAATTGAGCCCAATCACAAACTAGCACTTATAGATGGTAACCTATTGAGTGATCCTACACCACACAGGCGATTAATTGGTCGTCTTATTTATCTTACCATTACAAAGCTCGAATCATGCTATGTTATTTATATCTTGTTTCAAGTTGTGCAAAAACCAAAGGAGGAGCATTTTGAAATAGCCAAACAAGTTGTGAGGTATTTGAAGGGGAATCCTGGGCAATGACTTTTACTAAGAAGTGATTTAACTTTATAGATCTATACTTATTGTGATTCTGATTGGGGAGCTTTCCCATGTACATGTAAATCCTTGGTGGGTTATTTTATTGCTATTGGAGGCTCACCTATTTCATGAAAGATAAAGAAATAGATAATAAAATCTCGTTCTTCTGTGCAAGCTAAGTATCGAGCCATGGACACAGTGATAAGTGAACTTATATAGCTTAAATCCTTACTCATTTCTCTTGGTGTGTTTCATACTCAAGCCATGAAGCTATATTGTGACAGTCAGGCAGCACTTCACATCGCAAAGAATACATTCTTTTATGGACGGACCAGGCACATTGAGATTTATTATCATTTTGTTCGGGAGCGACTCTCATCCAAGGACTTGATCATCGCATACATACCTTCTTGTCTTCAGCTCACTGACATCTTAATAAGGCCATAGGCAAACAGTTGTTTATTTTTCTACAAAGCACATTAGGCATGATTAATCCATATGCTCCAACTTGAGGGGGAGTGTTAGGAAAGCAATAGTTGTGTAAATATTTTGTCTATATTTTTGTGATATTTACTGTGTATTATATGTGGCTTGCTGATCAAGTTAGGGTTAGAGTGAGAGGTTAGCTACAACTCTTCGTGATGTATACATGTGAGGCGTGTGCTACTATTATACGGGTGAAGAATATACATAGAAACTTCTTCTTTCTTCCTTCTTCCCTATGTTATTTCAGAGAGGATCTCTACTATGCCAATTTCTTCCTTTTTTTTTTAATCAACTCCACTTTATCAGTTAGAGAGAAGAGATAGCTTTGAAATATATTCTATATGGTTATGCTGGATAGATTCTACTACAAGTTTATTAGTGGTTGATTAATGAGAAGGTTACCATCAAATGAGGCAAGCTAAAGTGGGCTACAAAATGTAAATGAGTAGAATGATGAAGTCCAAGGAAATTACAATAACAACAATAACTCCTTGTGTAGATCTTGCCTGTGCGTGGTTTGGAGAGATTTAGATGTTGGCGACTTTACCTATGTGAATATCGCTGCTCACAGAGACACCGATTCTAAGAGATTCATGAAATGTTTTTGAAAAAACATGTTAGATTTACTAGTTATACACAAGAAATAGGTGACTAGTCCATTCAAGTCAATGTTTTTTTTTTAAAAAAAAAAGGTGGGTAGATGAGATTCCCACTTAGGGCATGTTTTTATCATTTGTAAATAGAAGTTGATAATTAGGTGAAGTTAAAAAAGATTGTTCGAAGTGGATAGAAGTTGATAGACGTTGGTATTTTATTTCTTTTTGGTAGTGTTTGATAAGAGTTTATTACGATTAGAAAAGATTGGAATAAGTTGGTAGAAGATTGAGGATGTTGATAAAAATTATAAATGAGTGGAGATTTCATTAAAAATATTTTGAATGAGATTGGTAAGACTGGGTAGAAATTGGTAGAAGTTGATATAAATTGGTAGAAGTTAGTTAAAGTTGAAGATGATTGAATTTTTTTGTAAGAGTTGGTAGGAGTTGGTAGAAGTTGGTGGGTGTTGGTAGAAGTTCGTAGAAGTTTATAAAAGTGAATTTACCAACAAAAAGAATAGGCCCTTACTGGGTCCAATGATACAACTTCTCCAATGGGGCTGCTAATGGGTGGAGATGGGCTACATTATAGTCCCTATAGTTCAAACTTGCCAAACTTCTTGAGACACCCTAGTTCATCTTAAAAATTTTCAACCTCTTAAAATTCACATCCCAATGTAGCTCATGAACTTGCATCATCAATGCCATAAATCAAGTCCTTTTTAGCATCTAAGGAAGGTTAGTTTGACATATATTGAAATTGTATAAAATGCAAACTCAATCTCCCCTCCCCAAATTTAGAAAGAAAAGAAAAATAAAACAAAAGGACAAGTCAAGTGTTGATGCAGCTGGAAGCATATACCTCTAAATTCATATGGATATAACATTTGTACAGATTGGCATGAATTTTTCGAAAAAGAAAAATGTGAAAACAAAAAACCCAACTCTCTCCCCGTGACATTTTTACACCAACAATACTTCATTCTAGTTTGTTTCCAACCTTCAGCCCCTCCCCCCCCCCAAAAAAAAAACAAACGGCCCCCCTCAATGTCTTGTCTTCTTCTTCATTTCATTTGAAGTAAATATTGAAAACCTGATGGAAAATTTATTGATGCTAAGCGACCACGGATATACCACAATAATGCAAAGAAAAGAAACAATTCTTATATTAAACCAAAGAAGCTTTAATGGTCTATAATTCTGAGTTTTGACTCATAACCCAGCGCTTTAATCTCTTTAGAAATTGCAGTAGTAGACCTTCAAAGATTCCCTTTCTACTTTCTTTGCTTTGATTTGGGAACTTAGACATTGATGAGATCATTTGAGATTCAATTTCTACTTTCTACATATATATATATATATATATATATATATATGGATATATGTCTGTATATATACATATATATATACACATCTATGTATATACACACACACACACACACACACATAGATACAGATATATATATATATATATATATATATATATATATCTATATATATATATATATGTACACATACATACATACATACATATATATATATACACACACATATACACACACACACATACGTACATATACACTACAAGAAAAAGACCAAATAAAGACGGAATCAGTGACGGAAATCGGTTAATCAGCAACGGAATACGGCCGTCAGATTTTCGCTCATTGCCGAGTACCCCGATGGAATTTCAAAATTCTGTCGTCAGTGGCGACGGATTCAGCGACAGAAATTGCGATATACTTTTTTTGGCGGGGGAAACTGGCGGGGCAGGGGGCAACGGAATTAATCATCCGTTGCCATCAGCGACGGAATTTCCGTCGTTGATGGCGACGAATTCTTCAGTCCGTCGCCCCCTTGCCCAAAAAAAATTTCACCCCCATCTGTAGCCAGTCCGTCGTTAGGTTTCTTTTTTTAAAAAATAAAATCGCTTGTTTTTGATCATATCTGTTTATACAAATGAATCCCTGCAAGAAATTTACAAGATCTTCGCACTCAATCAACATCCAATGGCTTCGAATATGGCTTCATTCGAAGCGTTCTCAACATTTTCAAGCCACACAAAGGTGGAATTTCACATCCAGTGCAACACTTCCATTGAAGGGTTTTTAATTCACAAACCAAAGTTCCAAACAAACTCTCTACATATTACAAACTACAAGTTCCAAACAAAATCTGTACATATCACAAACCACAAATCCAAACAAACCAGAAGTTAATTACCAGTAATTAAGAATGAAGTTATATATATGTTTACAGAAGAGGGAGAAGCAAGCGCCAAATGGAAGGGAGTGAAATAAGCACTAGGGCGAGAGGAGTGAAATAAGCAGAAAGGGGAGGGGAAGCAAGCAGCAAGAGATGTACTTCATGAAGAATCAAGTAGAAGAGCCACCAACTAAAGGAAAGCTGCAACAAACTCAATCACCAAGGTCTTCATCTTCCTTTTCCTCTGCCTCACCATCTTACTTATTATGTTGCGAGTGATGAGTAAATGGTGGCTGAGATCCCGAGCCAGATGCCTGTTGTTGATTTAGAGAGTACACAATCACAAGACGGGGTTGAATTGTGGTGTCCGATTTTCGCAATATGCTGGCAAACAGTCTTGAGACCCTGTTCGTACAGACTGTCCCTGAGTTGTGCAGAAGCGAAAATTTAACAAAATTAAGTGCGGAAATAATGGACACAGGATTTTTACGTGGAAAACACCTCTAGCCCAACTGAGGTAAAAAACTACGACCTACCTCGTGTAGGATTTAAACACTTCACTAAACGGGCTAATCACGTTACAATAGTAACACACCTTGTTACAAATTGCAACCCACGTAACCGTCTTCCTTAAGACAGGTTACCCCACGTCCACAATCCCCTTGATTTGGACACACACTCAACTCACTTTTGTGAAAGAAGAATGTAAATAAAAACACCCTATTACAATGCTTCTCAACTAAGCTAATATAGGGTACAATGAAGTCCTAGTATGCTAACTTTGAAAGCTCAAATAACTCACTTACTAGACACGGTTTTCTTTTGAAACTTTTAAGCTCATGAACACTGAATTGTTTGCCTTTGAAAACCGATGCTTCTAACGTTCTAAGAAGCGACTTTATATAGTGCTTGGAAAAAACAATTCCTCAATTTTTTGGAAACTAAAATCCCTAAAGAATATAGAATTCTTTAGCCACAAGGGATGAGGAAACATGACCTGGAAACACTTCCTAAACCGTGTGCATAAGGCGGTGATTCACAGCAACTAGCCCATGTTTTTCTCAACAACCTTTTCCACTTGCCAAAAATTGGTTATTCTTTTTATTCAAAAAGATTTTGCAAATCCCCTTAGATTTTAATAACCGTTTTTAGGGTAAGGAGTAAGATACTCCATAGAAAAATCTTTCTTGCAAATCTTGGAGAAGTTGCTCAAAATCCAAAAGATAAAAACGTGAAAAATTATTTTTCGCAGCTTATTCTGGAAACACCCTGAGCATCCTGTTTCCAAAGTTGTTCCGAAGGGAGATCCGAAATATTTTCCAAAAAAGCAAAACTGTTTCAAGTAAGTGGTAAGTTAAGACTTTCTGATTGGCATATTAACAAGAGTCTAAAAATATGAAACCAAATTAAATCAAGACATCTTGTTGTAGCCACTAGTCATCTTGTAGAGAGACGAATCTGCTGCAAACACTTCACAAAACCTGTTCCTCACGGCTGCACTAATATCCTATGCTTCAAACACTTCACAGGACATGTTTCAAACACCTAAAAACAGCAGTAAGGCCCTGTTGGTAAAGCCTGTTTGAAACAACAACAACTACTACAACACTTGGATTTGTTATCATCAAAACCTTATATATTTTAACAAATTCCCCCTTTTTGATGATGACAAACCAAGTGACCATATTGACTTTCAAGGACAATTGAAGTGATTAGTGCCAATTATTTATAGGACCGACAATTCACATGAAGCAGTTAGTATCGAAAAAGTGTAAGAAATTTAACTCGTCCATGGCAAAACTAAAACAATATTGGTCAACCTATCTTCCCCCTTTTGGCATCATTAAAAAGTAGGGGCGAACAGTCAAACATAGGGTGTTTGCTATCACCACCACTTGGGTAATGGAGGGAAGTCAACAGGCAATACACTAAAGTGTGTTGGTACGGTAATGAGATTGGTCATCCTAGTCACACACAAGCAATTCACAACAGAAAGCAAGCAAGGCAAAGCCAATCAAAAAGAAGATAACCTGTCATTCACCAAACGAGTGCAACAGAAAGTACAAACTAGCAAGAGAGGATAACCAAGAGAACTGAGAACAGGCTATGACAACAACAGATGGGGGTGATCAGAGAGCAGGAGGGGAAAATTTTGCTGAAAGGGAAGAGGGAAGGGCGAGGATATCTTCATGGTGTTTTGCATTGAGAGCCTTTTCCTCGTCCAGGGCAGCCTTTACCGCAGTAAGCTCAGCACTGAGTCGAGAGTTTTTTTCCAAAGTAGCCTCAAGCTTGACTGAGGAACTGCCAGAAACAGGAGGACGGGTTTTTCTAGTCCCCTGTTCTGAGGCAGACCCCTCAATCAAAGCATACCCACACCCCATAAGGGTGTTACTCCCAATCTCATCGATGAACTGAGCTCCCACCTTCTTCTGCAATGTCACCCCAAAATGCTCAAAGACACTAGTCAGGAAGAAACCATACCCCAGGTCATGTTCCCTGGAGGTGTTTGCAATTCTTACAATATGTCGAACCATGATAGCAGGAAGGTTGATTTGCTCTTCCTTGTCCATCAGGTCCATAAGACACTGATCCATGGCATCGACAAGATTGCAACCCTGGCCCCGAGGAATGACATTCTTGATAATAAACCAAAATATCAATTGATGGAGCGATGTCATGTCCCCTTTCTTCACGGACTTGGGTGTTTGCAGGCTTAGTTGCTGGCTAAATTTCTGGGAGAGCTCTAGCAGCCTGGCTGTCCCTAGAATAGTCTTGTCTTCTCTCACATATATATCAAAGCCCGTGGAGGGAATCCCCAGAATTTCCCCTAATATCTTCGCATCAAAGCGAAGCTGTTGCCCATTAACAATATTTGTCACCACTGCCTCGGTGACAGTGCAGTTGGCATAGAACTCTGCCAACTCATGTACAGAACACCCCAACTGGGTGTTTGTAAATAGCTCATACCACCCCTGTGCACGCAGCTTGTGCAGAAACACCCCCAGACCCTGTTCCTCAAAATATTTTACCTTGATAATTTTACCCCTGACGACCCGTCTCTAAAGCAATTGGGTCAGTTTGGCTGAAATGACAGACGGGGTAGACTTCTTTGCTCTCTTAGGTTGGGGCTCAGTAGGAGGGTCTTGTGTGGAGGCGAGTTTGAGGGAGGCTTTTCTCTTGGGAGTTTTGAGTGGTGATGGTTTGGAGGGTAAAGTGGAGGTTGATTTTGGTGCAGGTAGAGGCTTATCCTCTGAGGACTCGAAGAACACGGGAGTGCCTTGTTGGAAGGAGGTGTTCTCAGTGTTGCTATCTGATGAAGGCTCAGAGGAAGAATCAATTTCCTCAACAATAGGGAATGACTGTTTGGCAAGACGAGGCGTGGATTGGAAAGCAATTCGGGCTGATTTTCGAGTTGGCCTGTTTGTGGGTTTGGACGAAGAGGGGAGTTGTGGTTTTGGTTTGACAGGGGTTTCACTTTTTGAGGGTTCTTCAGTCTGGCCGCTTTTAGATCTTGAGGGTGGTCGTGTTCTTGGCATTCTAGTATGCCTAGCCATAATTTTGTACCTTTTGCGTTTCTCACCGACTTGGATTACCGGTGTGGCTTGTGCAGGCTTGACAGGAGACTTCTTCATTTGACCATTACTTCCCCCTTCTTCTTTTGACAAATCCTCCCCTAGATCATCCCTAAAAACCTCAGGCCCTGTTTCGGCCCCTGTTTCCTACTCTGGAAACAGCCCGAACGAATTGATGTCATCTAGGCCATGGTCAGACAGAAAGAGGTCATCTAAAGCCCCAATTTCCCTTTTAGATGCCCCAACAGGTTTTTGGGTTTGACATGCGCCCAGTTCACCAAACAAATCAAATCCCATCCAAATTTGTAGGGGATGTCTTCCAATTTTAGATCCACTGTTCTAAGGTCTATGCTCTTCAAAAACCCAAAAGGTTTATAGACAATGGGTCGAGGAGGTTCAGTAGTTTTACCTTCCATGAGAGCCGTCAGAAATTGTGTAGGAGCAAACAGGGCTGTGGCTGTTTGCACAGCTGTGCTTGGTGACCTATTGCCCTGGGTTACAGTTGAGGAGCTCTCAGTGCTGATGGGGGACGCTATTTTTCCAGAGAGATGAGAGAGATTAGGGTTTCAGGATTTCAGAGCACGAAGGATTGTGGCAGAAGTGAGAGATTTGAAGCAAGTTTGAAGAGAGATTTTAAAGAAAGAGAAGCGTGCAAAATCTTTTAAAGATTTTGCCCATTTTATAACGGGCTTTAGCATTAAATTAGGCCGCACACGCCTCGGGAAGATGTTAGGCAATTCTCAATTTGTTGCACACATTTGACAAATAAGAGGCGTACCTGTTTCTGGCGCTTGTTCTTGAGGTTACTTGCTCGATAACATGGGACAATAAGGGCAATCTCATTACACCTCAACAAGTGTCAGTAGGTTGCAAACCTCACATATGCTAAACATAGCATAGAAGTTGATTGCAAACAAAAATTTAACATGTTGTGCCCGTAACTTTTAAATTTTGCAAACAGGGAGAGAGAACAGGTTGGTCAAGTTGTTCTAATTAAGCCTAGTTCGAGTCTATTCCTTTCAAATTGTTCTCTACTCAATGCCTTTGTGAATATATCAGCAATTTGATTTTCAGTGGCACAAAAATTCATTGAGATCACTCCCTTTTCAACATTGTCTCTCAAGAAATGATGACGAATGTCAATATGTTTTGTTCTTTTGTGTTGACATGGATTTTTGGCAATGTTAATTGCACTTGTATTGTCACAATAAATAGGAATGCATCTTATGTCAACACAAAAGTCCTTGAGTTGTTGTCTTATCCATAATAACTGAGCACAACAAGATGCAGCTGCCACATACTCAGCTTCTGCTGTGGACAAGGCAACAGAGAGTTGTTTCTTGGTTACCCAAGATACCAAACAAGGTCCAAGAAAGTGAGCCATACCTGAGGCGCTTTTTCTATCAATCAAGAAACCTGCATAATCAGCATCAGCATACCCAACAAGATCAAAGTTGCAACCTCTAGGATACGATAAGGCTAGATCAGGTGTATGTTTTAAGTATCTTAAAATCCTTTTTACAGCCTTAAGATGAGTTTCTTTAGGGCTAGACTGAAAGCGTGCACATAGACCTACACTAAAGACAATGTCAGGTCTACTAGCCGTTAGGTATAGGAGTGACCCTATCAGGCCCCTATAGGATTTCTTCTCAACTGAGGGACTACCATCATCCATTACCAACCTGGTTGAGGGAGAGATGGGAGTATCAATGGGCTTGGCCGACTCCATCCCAAAACGCTTAAGTAACTCCTTGATATATTTTTGTTGATGGATCATAGTGTCGTTTGAAGTTTGCTTGATTTGTAAGCCTAGAAAGAAATTAAGCTCACCCATCATGCTCATTTCAAACTCACTCCTCATCATTTTTGAAAATTCATTGCACAAATCATGATGAGTTGCACCAAATATGATGTCATCGACATATACTTGGACAATCAACAAATGTTCCCCCTTAGATTTTAGAAACAAGGTATTGTCTACCTTGCCTCTTGTAAAACTATTTTCTAATAAAAAGCTTGACAACCGCTCATACCAAGCTCTAGGGGCTTGTTTTAAACCATAAAGTGCTTTGTCAAGTTTGAAAACATGGTTAAGAAATTCATCACTTTCAAAAACCAGGGGGTTGTTTGACATACACTTCTTCTTTGAGGTATCCATTTAGAAACGCACTTTTGACATCCATTTGATACAACTTGATCTCCATGTGGGCTGCAAAAGCTATCAAAATTCGAATGGCTTCTACCCTTGCAACAGGTGCAAAGGTCTCTTTACAATCAATTCCCTCTTCTTGGTTGTGGCCTTGAACCACCAGCCGGACCTTGTTTCTAGTGACTGTTCTACACTCATCTAGCTTGTTACGGAACACCCACTTGGTTCCAATGATAGTTCTATCCTCTGGCCGTGGCACCAGGTGCCATACCTTGTTCCTTTCGAACAGATGAAGTTCTTCTTGCATGGCTGTGACCCAATCTGAATCTGCAAGAGCGTCATTAATATTCTTTGGCTTAATTTTTGAGAGAAAAGCATAGAAAGCACAGAAATTTTTGAGTCTAGATCTAGTTTGAACTCCTGCATTAATATCAGACAAAATTTGATCAAGAGGGTGTGAACTTTGGTATTTTCATGATCGTGGTGAAAGTGGGTTCATAGACTCGCCCTCCATCCTAGCTGGAATACTCGGTGAAACAGGTTCAGAGCCTGTTCTCGAACCTGTTTGGGAGCTTGTTTCTGGATTTATCCCTGAAGGATTCGGCTGGTGTTGTCCCAAATAGGGTTCCACCCTGTTTTTCCCTGTTTGGTTCACACCTTGCTTACCTTTCTGAAGAACAGCCTCAGGCCTTGCTCCCTCCAATTGATCCTTACCTTGTTCACCTTGAAGCAGCACGTCTTTTCTAACAAGACCTAGTTCGAAGTCTTCTTCCTGTGCATCATTCTCGCTTAGAGAGTTAGTTTCATCAAAAAGCACATGCACACTTTCCTCAACACACAAGGTTCTCTTATTAAACACTTTGTATGCCTTACTATGCGAGGAGTAACCAAGGAATATTGCTTCATCACTCCTTGGATCAAATTTCCCTAAGGCATCCTTTCCATTATTATGCACAAAACATTTACAACCAAAAACTCTCAAATGCATAATATTAGGTTTTCTTCCCTTGAAAAGTTCATAAGGAGTTTTGTTAAGAATAGGTCTAATCATGCATCTATTTATAATGTAACATGATGTATTCAAAGCTTCAGTCCAAAAGTTTCTAGGAAGATCACTAGCAACAAGCATTGTTGTAGTCATGTCCTCTAGAGTGCGATTTTTGCGTTCTACCATCCCGTTCTGTTGGGGTGTTCTTGGAGTTGAAAAATTATGATCAACACCATGCTCATTACAATAATCAATAAAGCTCGAATTTTCAAATTCTGTACCATGGTCAGACCTTAGGCATACTAAAGAGTGTCCTACCCTCTTTTCAGTCTTTTTAATGAAAGCAAGAAATTTTTTAAAAGTTTCATCTTTAGAAGCCAAAAACAGGGTCCAAGTGAAACGAGAGTAGTCATCCACTATCACAAGCACATACCTCTTACCACCTCTGCTCATGATCCTCATTGGACCACATATATCCATATGTATCAATTCAAGAGGTCGAGTAGTGCTTACACACCTTTTAGATTTAAATGAATTTCTGACTTGTTTGCCTTTGGCACATGCATCACATACCTTGTCATCATTGAATTTGATGGAAGGTAAGCCTACCACTAAGTCTTTGGTTACAAGTTTGTTCAAAAGCGAGTGGCTTGCATGACCTAGCCTTTTGTGCCAAAGCATAACATCATCATTTAGGGCACTCAAATAAGTCAAATTATTTTGGGGAAGAGTAGAAATACACACTTTATAAACATTTTTGTGTCGCTTCCCCCTCAACACAACATCTCCTGTGTTCATATTTACAACCAAGTAACGTGTTGGAGAGAACACTACTAGGTTATCTTTGTCACACAGTTGGGATACACTTAGCAAGTTGTGTTTTAATCCATCCACAAAATAAATATTGTCAATTGAATGGGAGAGTGGCTCACCTATCTTACCTATACCGACAATTGTCCCGGATTTACCGTTTCCAAATGCCACACTCCCTCCTTCTGAAGCTGTAAGTGAGAGAAAATTGAATTTTTCACTAGTCATATGTCTCGAACACCCACTGTCAACATACCACAGCTGCCTGTTCCCTAGAGTGTTTCCTGCGCTGTTCGCTGGGTTGTTTGCTGGGTTGTTCTCTCTCACTTCAGCCTGCAAAACAGATCATAGGTTAGTTTTGGGAACCCAGATCCACTTGGGTCCCATTCCTTTAGGCGTACAAATCTCATCTTTCCTAGCCCATATTTGTTTTACATGAACTGTGTTCCTTTCAATGGCATACTTTCTTATAGGACAAGCATATCGACAATGCCCCGTTTTACCACAATGAAAGCAAATAATATTTTCAGGTAATCCCACATATTTTTTATTCACTGGGTAGGTCATCTTAGGCACAAAACCTAGTCCTCTTCTATTTCGACTATGATGAGTGTTTAACCATTCAAACGCCCTTGAGAACTTGTTCCAGAGCTTGTTTGTGGCAAGGTCTGATTCCAAGTGTTTTTTTTTCTCAAGCAAGTTTTTATTTTCTTCCAGCAAAGACTCGACCTTACCTTTTAAGTCAAGGGATTCTTTTTCTAGCTCAGTCAGTTTAGTGGAACAAGTTTCTTCTTTCATGAGTAGAGTTTCTTTAAGCGCATTGATGTTTTCATGCAAGCCAAGAGTCTCTTTGTCAACTTCAAGTTTTTCCAATTTAAGGGTTTCATTTTCAAGTTCTAGATCTCGAACATCCCTTTTTAATTTAGCACATATATCCATTATAGTGTATACTAATTCCTCAAGAGTTGATTTATTTAAACCCCGTACCTTGTTCTTGAGTTGAGTCAGACTGTCTATTGATCCATCATCTGAATTAGTGTCACTTCTTACCATGAGTGCTACATCAGCTTCCTCAGCTTCAGACCCTTCCTCATCCTCGCTTGAATCTCCCCAGGCTGCGAGCATAGCTTTTGAGAACCTTTTCGCTGAGCTGCTTACACCCTGTTTCCTGCCCTATTTTCTAGGGTGTTCGGGTTCTTGTTCTTCCTTGTGCAGTGGGTAGTTTCTCATAATGTGGTCCAGTTTGCCACACTTGAAACACCCGGAGAACTGTTCCTGAGAGGTGTTTCTGCCCTTGCCAAAGTCCTTCCTTTTGCTGTTTTCTTTAACTTTCTTGAAGAACTTCTTAAATTTTTGAGTTATCATGGCAATCTCCTCTGTTGACTATATTTAGTTTTGATGATAACAACTCCAAGAGTAACATATTTGTCTAAGTAATGTTGTTCCAAACAAGCTCTCCAAACAGGGCCTAATACACCGTTGTTCCTACACCGCTGTTTGTGATATTTTATTAACCGGGTGGCTAAATGTTGAGAACAAGTCATAGGAACAGGTTCCAAGCTTCAGTGACACAAGATCAGCAAACAACACATGGTTTAAGTCTTGAGGAACATTCAGCTACACAAGATCACCCAAGGAATCAAGGTGACCTAGGTGTTTTGGAGCAGCATATTCACTCTTGACAAGACAACTAATTCTTACAAGGAGTCTTGGTTAATTTGGTTTTTATCTTTTAGACTCTTGTTAATATGCCAATCTTGAAAGTATCATTTTTAGCACTTCTTGAAAACGGTTTTCGAAAAGTTGCTTTGGGACACAATTTCCAAACAACCCTGCAAACAGGGTGCCTAGGGTGTTCTCAAAAACTACAGCAGCTACATCAGTCTTATCTGAAAATTTACTTCGGTTGGCTGCCAGATCTAAAAAGATTTGTTTTGAATTTGAAAAAAAAAATTGCAAAACCGTTTTTGCTAAAGATTTCTCTTGAAAGATTCTTATCCCCTATTTTTAGGTCTTGATTGAATTTGGGATAAATCAAGATTTTATTCTTTTCAAGCTAGATTACTCGGCCAAGATATTTTAAGAAAATCTTCTCTCCTCTCTTAGCCGTTGGAAATCCTTGGTGAATCTTCTAAGCGACTAAAAATAGAGGATTTTCCCTATCTTTTGAAAAGAATAGCCGTTGGGTTGTGCGTTTAAATATTGAAATTCTCTCTCTCATTTGACAATCTGATTTTTACAAAGAAGTAAAAGATTTTTAGAGCTGAATTTCAAAGAGAAAAACCGTGAGAAGATTGTGCTTAACTGAGCTTTCAATTTTTTGGCATAATAGGACTTCATTGTACCTTACATCTGCTTAAGTCAGAAGCACCCCAGTAAGGTGTTTTGTACCCTGTTCTCAGAATAGAAAGTGAGTGAGTGTGTCCTCAGTCGTGTGGACTTTGGACGTGTCCTATCTGGTGAGATTGGACGTGGTGTAACCTGTCTTAGGAAAGAAGGTTACGTGGGTTACAAGTTGTAACAAGGAGTGTTGCTTTTGTAACGTTTTCAGCCCGTTAGTGAAGTGGTTAAATCCTATACGAGGTAGGTCGTGGTTTTTCACACCTCAGTTGGGCTAGAGGTGTTTTCCACGTAAAAATTGTGTGTGCTTTATTTCCGCATTTATTACTTTGCATTTCGCTACTGAATCAATTGAGAACAACCGCTACAAACAAGGCGTAAGGTTGTTTGTGATTTACAAACAATCTCTGCAATCAAGTGTTACGGTTGTTTGTCAGTTATTAGGCGAAAATCGACCACCACAATTCACCCGCCCTCTTGTGGTTGTGTACTCTTGGAATTCAACAAGTGGTATCAGAGCGGGTTCTCTCAAAAGGGCTAACACCTTGAGAGATTCTGAAGATGAGTACACCACACGGAATCCTTGAAGGGCAATCCATTACTCGTCCACCCTATTTCAACGGCCACCATTATAGTTGGTGGAAGAATAGGATGGAGAACTATATTCAGGCAGAAGATTATGAATTATGGATGCTCATCAAGAAACGGGCCCCTTGTTCCCACCAAGGTGCTTGAAGATGGTAAGAAGGTTCCCAAGGAACCCATGGAGTTTGATGGTGAAGACTATAAGAAAATGGAAAAGAATGCCAAGGCCAAGAAGCTATTATATTTTAGCCTAGGTCCAGATGAATATACACGTATCTCGGAGTGTGAGTCAGCTCAGGAGATATGGAATGCCCTCCAAGTAGCTCATGAAGAAACAAGTCAAGTCAAACAATCACATATTGAGCTACTTATGAGGCAATATGAGTTGTTGA
The DNA here is from genome assembly GCA_029747015.1 of Carnegiea gigantea. Lineage (NCBI taxonomy): Eukaryota > Viridiplantae > Streptophyta > Magnoliopsida > Caryophyllales > Cactaceae > Carnegiea > Carnegiea gigantea. The sequence goes on from JAKOGI010001791.1 coordinate 162,392, forward strand.
TATGGGTGATCATGAGAACGTGATGGATATGTACACACGCTTCACCCACATAACAAACGAGCTAAAATCCCTGGGAAAATCCTTCACCACAGAAGAGATGGTGAGGAAGATTCTAAGGATTTTGCCTCGGTCTTGGGAAGCGAATGTGACAGCCATCCAAGAAGCTAAAGACATTAACAAGATCACCCTCGACGAGTTGATTGGCAATCTTCAAACCTATGAACTCAGAAAGAACTCACAACAAAAAGAGGAGCGGAAGAAGGATCGTGGGCTTGCCTTGAAAGCACAAGAGGATGATGACTCTGACCTTGAGGATGAAGAGATGGCCTTAATGACAAGAAAGTTTAAGAAATTCTTCAAAAAGGTCAAAGAAAACAGCAAAAGAAAAGACTTCAGTAAGTCCAGAAACACCCCCCGAGAATAGTTCACAGGGTGTTTTAAGTGTGGCAAACCAGATCACATTGTGAAGAACTGTCCACTACTTCGAGAAGAGCAAGAGCAAGAACACCCCAGGAAACAAGGTAGAAAACAAGCTGCAAGCAGTTCTGGGAGATGATTCTCGAAGGCTATGCTTGCTGCCTGGGGAGATTCCTCTGAGGATGAAGGTGAGTTTGAAACTGATGAAGGTGCTGTAGCTCTCATGGCACAAAGTGACACGGATTCAGATGATGAATCAACAAACAGTCTTACTGATCTCGAGAACAAGGTACGTGGTCTCAATAAAGCAACTCTCGAAGAACTTTTGTATACCTTGATGGATACTTGTGATGAATTGAAACGAGATGTCCGAGACCTAGAACTAGAAAATGAGATCCTTAAAAATGAAAAACTGGGCTTACATGAAAATATTAATACGCTCAAAGAAAACCTCTTTATAAAGGAAGGAGATTATTCTCGAATGGAGGAAAAACTCTTTGAGGTGGAAGGAATGGTTGAGTCCTTGCTCAGGGAGAACAAGGGTTTGCATGCTAATATAGAAAAACTAGAAACCGAGCTTATCACAGCCAAGCACTGGAACAAGTACTCACAAGCCCTTGATTGGTTAAACACTCACCACAGTCGAAACAAAAAGGGACTTGGATATAAGCCTAAACGAACAGTTTACCCAATTCATAGAAAGTATGTGGGATTACCTGAAAACATTGTTTGTTTTTATTGTGGTAAAACTGGTCACTATCGATATTCATGTCCTCTGAGAAGGTATGTCATTGAAAAAAATGAAAGGTATGTGAAACAAATTTGGATTAGAAAAGATGAGCTTTACTTGTCTAAAAGAATGGGACCCAAGTGGATCTGGGTTCCCAAAACTAACCTGTGATTTGTTTTGCAGGCTGAAGTGAGACAGAACAACCCCATAAACAACCCAACAAACAGGGTAAGAAACACCCTGTCAAACAGATCAGAAAACAACCTTGAAAACAGGCAGCTGTGGTATGTTGATAGTGAGTGTTCGCGGCATATGACTGGAGAAAAATCAAACTTTCTCTCACTTACAGCTTCAACCGGTGGGAGCGTGGCTTTTGGTAACGGCAAGTCTGGGACAATTGTCGGTGTAGGTAGCATTGGTAAAACTCTCTCCCACTCCATTGATAATGTGCACTTAGTTGATGGTTTAAAGCATAATTTACTAAATGTGTCCTAACTGTGTGACAAGAACAACCTAGTGGTGTTCTCACGAACACATTGCTTGGTTGTCAATGTCAACACAGGAGATGTCGTATTAAGGGGAAAGCGACACAAAAATGTTTACAAAGTATGTATTTCCACTCTTCCCCAAAACAACCTGACTTGTTTGAGTGCTGTGAATGATGACATAATGCTCTAGCACAAGAGACTAGGTCATGCAAGCCTTACTCTTTTAAACAAATTTGTTTCAAAAGACCTGGTTATTGGACTACCTTCCATCAAATTTAATGATGACAAGGTATGTGAAGCTTGTGCAAAAGGCAAACAAGTCAGATCTTCTTTTAAATCGAAAAAATATGTAAGCACTACACGACCTCTAGAATTATTACACATTGATTTGTGTGGTCCCATGAGGATAACTGGTAGAGGTGGGAAAAAGTATGTGCTTGTTGTAGTGGATGATTACTCTCGATTTACTTGGACCTTGTTTTTGGCATCCAAAGATGAAACCTTTGAGAATTTTATTGCCTTTCTCAAAAAGGTTGCAAAGAGAGTAGGACACTCCTTAATTAGCTTGAGATCTGATCATGGAACTGAGTTTGAAAATGCAAGTTTTATAAACTATTGTAATGAACATGGTGTTGATCATAACTTCTCAGCTCCAAGAACACCCCAACAAAATGGGGTGGCTGAGCGCAAAAATCGCACCCTGGAAGACATGACCAGAACAATGCTTATTGCTAGTGGTCTTCCTAGGTATTTCTGGGTAGAAGCATTGAACACCTCATGTTACATTATAAATAGATGTATGATCAGACCCATTTTGAACAAAACTCCTTATGAACTTTTCAAGGGCAGAAAACCCAATATTACGCACTTAAGAACATTTGGTTGTAGGTGTTTTGTGCATAATAATGGGAAGGATGCCTTAGGAAAGTTTGACCCTAGGAGTGATGAGGCAATATTTCTTGGCTATTCTTCTCCCAGCAAGGCATACAAAGTCTTTAACAAAAGGACCTTGTGTGTTGAGGAAAGTGTGCATGTGCTTTTAATGAATCTAACTTGTTGAGTGAGAATGATGCACAGGAAGATGAACTTGAATTAGGTCTTGTTCGAAAAGAAGTGTTGCTCCAAGATAAATGAGGTAAGAACACGATGGAGAAAATAACTCCTGAAGGTGTTCCTCAGAACAGCAGGCAAGGTGAACACCAAACAGGGGAAAACACCGTTGAACCCTGTTCGGGACCATGTTCTTCAGGAACAGGCTTACAAACAGGTGCAGAAACAGGCTCAGGAGATGATCTTAAGCTTGATATTACGACTAGAGTAGAGCATGGGTCTGTGGATCCTCTTACTCCACGACCATGGAAGTACCATAGTTCGCACCCCCTTGATCAAATTCTGTCTAATATTAACAGTGGAGTGCAAACTAGGTCTAAGCTTAAGAATTTCTGTGCTTTCTATGCTTTTCTCTCTAATATTGAGCCAACGAGTGTGAATGAAGCTCTTGCAGATTCAGATTGGGTCACGGCAATGCAAGAAGAGCTCCATCAATTTGAAAGAAACAAAGTATGGCACCTTGTACCTAAACCTGTAGAGAGAACAATCATTGGAACCAAGTGGGTGTTCCGAAACAAACTGGATGAGTCAGAACAGTCACTAGGAACAAGGCACGGCTGGTTGTACAAGGATACAATCAAGAAGAAGGGATCGATTATGAAGAAACCTTTGCACCAGTTGCTAGAATTGAGGCTATTCGAATCTTAATAGCCTTTACAGCTCATATGGAAATCAAGCTATATCAAATGGACGTGAAAAGTGCATTCCTTAACGGATACCTTAAAGAAGAGGTGTATGTCAAACAACCCCCTGGTTTTGAAAACAGTGAATTTCCTAACTATGTTTTCAAACTTAACAAAGCTCTTTATGGCCTAAAACAAGCTCCTAGAGCTTGGTACGAACGGTTGTCAAGTTTTTTAATTGAAAATGATTTTAGAAGAGGCAAGGTAGACAATACTTTGTTTCTAAAATCTAAGGGGGAACATTTATTAATTGTCCAAATATATGTTGATGACATTATATTTGGTGCAACTCATCATGATTTATGCAATGAATTTTCAAATATGATGAGGTGTGAGTTTGAGATGAGCATGATGGGTGAGCTTAACTTTTTCTTAGGCTTACAAATCAAGCAAACTCCAAACGGCACCATGATCCATCAACAAAAGTATATCAAGGAGCTACTTAAGCGTTTTGGGATGGAGTTGGCCAAACCGTAGACACTCCTATTTCTCCTTCAACCAGGTTGGTTATGGGTGATGGGAGTCCCTCAGTTGAGGAGAAACTCTATAGGGGCATGATTGGGTCACTCCTATACCTAACCGCTAGTAGACCAGATATTGTTTTTAGTGTTGGTTTATGTGCCCGTTTTTAGTCTAATCCTAAGGAAACTCATCTTAAGGCTGTAAAACGGATACTAAGATATTTGAAACATACACCCAATTTAGCCTTATGGTATCCTAGAGGTTGCAATTTTGATCTTGTTGGATATGCTGATGCTAACTATGCTGGATTCCTAATTGATAGAAAGAGTACCTCAAGTATGGCTCACTTTCTTGGACCTTGTTTGGTATCTTGGGCTACCAAGAAGCAACATTCTGTTGCCATGTCCACAACAGAAGCTGAATATGTTGCAGCAGCTTTATGTTGTGCTCAACTGTTGTGGATAAGGCAACAGCTTAAGGACTTTTGTGTTGACACTGGATGCATTCCTATTTTTTGTGATAACACAAGTGCAATTAACATTGCAAAAAATCCATGTCAACATAAAAGAACAAAGCATATTGACATTCGACATCATTTCTTGAGAGATAATGTTGAAAAGGGGTTAATCTCTATGAATTTTTGCACAACGAAAAATCAAATTGCTGATATATTCACTAAGGCACTAGCTAGAGATCAATTTGAGAGAAATAGACTAGAACTAGGGTTGGTGAGAACACCCTGAGATACCTGTTTGCAGAACATGAAGTGGGTTTGGTAAGATCAACCTTTACACCCTGTTCTCTCCCCCTGTTTGCAAATCTTATTAACAACGGGATGTGATTGCATACACTCGAATTGCGTGCATTTTGTTTCTACTTATCCACTTAGTGCAGCATAAGGGGATGTACTAGAGCCGCCTTAATACCATTAAGTCCAATCAAGATCAAACGGCAAGGAACAGGCATAACGAAGAGAACAGGTACGCCCCTTGGTTGCTCGATGTGTTTTCTTTCCTTCCCAAGGCACAAGCTTTTAATGCTCACACCCGTTGCAAACCGAGAAATCTTCTAAAGATTTTGGGTGCTCTCTCTCTCTCTCTCTCTCTCTTTATATGCCCTGTTCCCAGTTCTGCCGTTCATCTCGCACACAAGCAAAACCTGAAAACCCTGCAAAAACCTTAAACCCTAATCCCTCTCTTCTAGCAACAATGGCTCCCAACAACTCCTCTCAATCAAAAGCCCTCGTTCTTGCGTCCTCAATCCCTGCTCCCCCTCGCCCAATCCTGTACAAGCCTTTCAAATTCCTGAAAAACTTGTCCCTACAATCAGTGGGAATGGGGATCGATGATATTCCCTTTGAGTGTGGAAGGGAATTGGTGTTCCTTGTAGGGACAATTGCTTGTCCCATTAAAGTCGAGTCAGAGGGTACACTATCGGGGTCTTAAGACCAACTCTTGGAAACCCCTGAAGGGTTTAATTATGAGCCCTATTCTTCTGGGTTGTTTCCTGACACAGCGACAGAAACAGGGGCTGCCTCTGTCGAAGGTGTGTATGTGGAGGATCTGAATGTCGACTTCCAAGGGAAGTCGAATGAGACATCAGAGGAGAGTTTAGAGCAGGATTCTCTCCCTGAGGCTGAAACCCCCCATCCGGTCGCTCAAACTAGAGAGAAAAGGAAAAGCGTGAAAATAGTGGCCAGGCGTAGCAGAACGCCAAGAACAAGGCTACAACCAAGGTCTCAGCCCTCTCAAACTCCCTCTTCTCCACAATCCTCCAAGCCTTCTCGCAAATCTGTGAGAATAGCTTTTCAATCCTCTCACCGTATCTCCAAACCCTCTGCTCCTGTCATCGAGGAGATTTCCTCCTCTTCTACCGGAGGGTTCTCGAGTTCTGACTCTGAGAACACCACCTTCAAACAGGGGACACCGGTGTTCTCCGAGTCCTCTGAAGAACAAGCCCCTCCAAAATCAACCACTAAACCTGCTGTGAAGCCCTCTCCTGCAAAAACACTCCTCAAGCGAAAGCCCAGAACAGCCCCCCTACCAGAAGCTACCACCTCTGTTCCTGCCCCCAAACGCCCAAAGCGGTTCACTCCCTCTCCTATGTCTGACAAACATGCACAGTTACTTAAGCGCAATGTCGTCAGGGGGAAGGTAGTGAATGTAAGCTTTTTCGAGGAACAGGGTCTGGGGGTGTTTCTGACCAAGTTGCGCGCTCAAGGCTGGCTCGACTTGTTTGCAAACACCCAGCTGGGGTGTTCTGTGCCTGAGTTGGCTGAGTTTTACGCCAACTGCAGTGTCACCGAAGGGGAGGTGACTAGTTTTGTGAATGGGCAACGCATTAAGGTTGATGCGCCCACACTTGGGAAAATTTTGGGAATACCCTCTCAAGGCTTTAACGTGTATGTGAGGGAAGACAAAACAGCCCTAGAAACAGCCAGGCTCCTAGAGGTGTCCCAACGTTTCAGTCAAAAACAGGGCCTGAGAGCACCCCTCTCTGTTAAGAAGGGTGAAATGACCTCCCTGCACCAACTATTGTTTATGTTCACTATCAAGAACATAATTCCGCGAGGTCAAGGGCGAAACCCAGCTGATGCCCCCGATCAATGCCTGGTGGACTTACTGGATCGGGAGGAACCAATCAACCTCCCTGCAATCATGATTCGCCACATAGGGCGAATTGCGAACACCACCGGGCCCATGATCTTGGATATGGGTTTCTGCTGACAAGGGTGTTTGAGCACCTTGGGATAGTGCTCACACGACGAGTGGAGGCCCAAGTCGTTGATGAGATTGGGATTGACATTCTGCTCGGGTGTGGCTATGAGGTTGGCGAAGGATCAGTCTCCAAACAGGGTCGTCGACCACCTCGACCACCTGTTTCTGGGCAACCTTCCATCAAACTTGAGGCTGTTTTGAGGACAATGCTCGCCTCAAGGATGAGCTCTCAGCTGTCAAGGCTGCTCTTGCTGAGGAGCAAGCCCTCTCCGCCAAACGCCATGAGGAATTGCTTACCCTTCTCTCCACTCTTGCCCCCAGCATTCCTCCTCTGTAAACGAGACCACCCCCTGCAACCTGATTCTCTAGGCTGTTCTCTTGTCTCCTCCTCCCATCTTCGTTTTTGGCATTGTACTGTTTTTAATGCAATATCTCCTTAATGATGCTTCTTGCACCTTATGCTCTATATTTCTTTTCTTGCATTCATACTGTTATTTATGCTTTTTAATGATGCCAAAAGGGGGAATAAGACCATATGAACAAAACCATATGACGTGCTCTATGACCTAGCACCTAGAGGATCCCTATCAGCATTAAACGTTGTTAAGCTTTTTAATTTTGTCAATATGGTCACTTGGTTTGTCATCATCAAAAAGGAGGAATTTGTTGATAATATTTAGTTTTGATGATAACAAATCCAAGAGTAACATATTTGTCTAAGTAATGTTGTTCCAAACAAGCTCTCCAAATAGGGCCTAATACACTGTTGTTTCTACACCGCTGTTTGTGATATTTTATTAACCTGGTGGCTAAATGTTGAGAACAAGTCTTAGGAACAGGTTCCGAGCTTCAGTGACACAAGATCAGCTAACAACACATATGGTTTAAGTCTTGTGGAATATTCAGCTACACAAAATCACCCAAGGAATCAAGGTGACCAAGGTGTTTTGGAGCAGCATATTCACTCTTGACAAGACAACTAATTTTTACAAGGAGTCTTGGTTAATTTAGTTTGTATCTTTTAGACTCTTGTTAATATGCCAATCTTGAAAGTATCATTTTTAGCACTTCTTGAAAACGGTTTTCGAAAAGTTGCTTTGGGACACCATTTCCAAACAACACTGTAAACAGGGTGCCTAGGGTGTTCTCAAAAACTATAGCTGCTACATCAGTCTTATCTGGAAATTTGCTTCGGTTGGCTGCCAGATCTAAAAAGATTTGTTTTGAATTTGAAAAAAAAAAAATTGCAAAACCGTTTTTGCTGAAGATTTCTCTTAAAAGATTCTTATCCTTTATTTTTAGGTCTTGATTGAATTTGGGATAAATCAAAATTTTATTCTTTTCAAGCTAGATTACTCGACCAAGATATTTTAAGAAAATCTCCTCTCCTCTCTTAGCCGTTGGAAATCTTTGGTGAATCTTCTAAGCGACTAAAAATAGAGGATTTTCCCTATCTTTTGAAAAGAATAGCCATTGGGTTGTGCGTTTAAATATTAAAATTCTCTCTCCCATTTGACAATCCGGTTTTTTACAAAGAAGTAAGAGATTTTTAGAGCTGAATTTCAAAGAGAAAAACCATGAGAAGATTGTGCTTAACTGAGCTTTCAATTTCTTGGCATAATAGGACTTTATTGTACCTTACATCTGCTTAAGTCAGAAGCACCCCAGTAAGGTGTTTTGTACCCCTGTTCTCAGAACAGAAAATGAGTGAGTGTGTCCTCAGTCGTGTGGACTTTGGACGTGTCCTATCTGGTGAGATTGGACGTGGTGTAACTCGTCTTAGGGAAGAAGGTTACGTGGGTTACAAGTTGTAACAAGGAGTGTTGCTTTTGTAACATTTTCAGCCCGTTAGTGAAGTGGTTAAATCCTACACGAGGTAGGTCGTGGTTTTTCACACCTCAGTTGGGCTAGAGGTGTTTTCCACGTAAAAATTGGGTGTGCTTTATTTCCGCATTTATTACTTTGAATTTCGCTACTGAATCAATTGAGAACAACCGCTACAAACAAGGCGTAAGGTTGTTTGTGATTTACAAACAATCTCTCTGCAATCAAGTGCTACGGTTGTTTGTCAGTTATTAGGCGAAAATCGACCACCACAATTCACCCCCCTCTTGTGGTTGTGTACTCTTGGAATTCTACATCCTCCTTATCAGAATCAGAATCATCTTCTAAGGCCTTCAGAGCAAGACCTCGATCTCTCTTTGTCTCATCTTTTTGCTGAAATTTTTTTCTAAGTTCATACGTTTGGAGATTTCCAATTAGCTCATCTAGGGTGATCTTGTTCATGTCCTTAGCTTCTTGGATGGCCGTGACTTTCACTTCCCAAGAATGAGGTAAAATTCTTAGGATTTTCCTCACCAATTCTTCGGTGGTGAAGGATTTTCCCAGGGATTTCAACTCATTCGTTATGTGAGTGAAGAGAGTGTACATGTCCATCACACTTTCACGATCACCCATCTCAAACAGCTCATATTTTCTCATAAGCAATTCAATCCGGGATTGCTTTACCTGATTGGTCCCCTCGTGAGCTATTTGCAAAGCATCCCAGATCTCCTTGGCCGACTCACATTCAGATATGCGAGTATATTCATCAGGACCAAGGCCAAAATACAAGAGTTTTTTGCCCTTTGCATTCTTTTCCATCATCTTGAAATCTTCGGAATTGAACTCTTCAGGCTTTTTGTAAACTTTGCTTCCATCGTAGATCACTTTTGTGGGAATGAGTGGTCCACTCTTGATAAGCATCCATAACTCGTAGTCCTCAGCTTGAATGTAGTTTCCCATTCGGTTCTTCCACCAACTATAATGTTGACCATTAAAGTATGGTGGTCGAGTTATGGATTGACCTTCAAGCATGCCTTGTAGGGTACTCATCTTCAAGGATCTCTCAAGGTGTTAGCCTTTCAAAGGAGAACCTGCTCTGATACCACTTGTTGATTTAGAGAGTACACAACCACAAGAGGGGGGTGAATTATGGTGTCCGATTTTCGCAATATGCTGGCAAACAATCTTGAGACCCTGTTCGCATAGACTGTTCCTGAGTTGTGCAGAAGCGAAAATTTAACAAAATTAAGTGCGAAAATAATGGACACAGGATTTTTACATGGAAAACACCTCTAGCCCAACTGAGGTAAAAAATCACGACCTACCTCGTGTAGGATTTAAACACTTCACTAAACAGGCTAATCACGTTACAATAGTAACACACCTTATTACAAATTGCAACCCACGTAACCGTCTTCCCTAAGACAGGTTACCCCACGTCCAAAATCCCCTTGATTTGGACACACACTCAACTCACTTTTGCGAAAGAAGAATGTAAATAAAAACACCCTATTACAATGCTTCTCAACTAAGCTAATATAGGGTACAATGAAGTCCTAGTATGCTAACTTTGAAAGCTCAAATAACTCACTTGCTAGACACGGTTTTCTTTTGAAACTTTTAAGCTCATGAACACTGAATTTTTTGCCTTTGAAAACCAATGCTTCTAACGTTCTAAGAAGCGACTTTATATAGTGCTTGGAAAAAACAATTCCTCAAATTTTTGGAAACTAAAATCCCTAAAGAATATAGAATTCTTTAGCCATAAGGGATGAGTAAACATGAGCTGGAAACGCTTCCTAAACCGTATGCATAAGGCGGTGATTCACAACAACTAGCCCATGTTTTTCTCAGCAACCTTATCCACTTGCCAAAATTTGGTTATTCTTTTTATTCAAAAAGATTTTACAAATCCCCTCAGATTTTAATAACCGTTTTTAGGGTAAGGGGTGAGATACTCCATAGAAAAATCTTTCTTGCAAATCTTGGAGAAGCTGCTCAAAATCCAAAAGATAAAAACGTGAAAAATTATTTTTCACAGCTTATTCTGGAAACACCCTGAGCGTCCTGTTTCCAGAATTGTTTCGAAGGGTGATCCGAAATATTTTCCAAAAAAGCAAAACCGTTTCAAGTAAGTGGTAAGTTAAGAGTTTCTGATTGGCATATTAACAAGAGTCTAAAAATATAAAACAAAATTAAATCAAGACATCTTGTTGTAACCACTAGTCATCTTGTAGAGAGACGAATCTGCTGCAAACACTTCACAGAACCTGTTTCTCACAGCTGCACTTATATCCTATACTTCAAACACTTCACAGGACATATTTCAAACACCTTACAGAGCCTGTTCCTCATGGTTGTTCTTACATCACTGACTTGAGTACCTGTTCTTGATAAACCATTAGTCAAGCAGTTTTAATATATTGAAAAACAGCAGTAAGGCCCTGTTGGTAAAGCCTGTTTAGAACAACAACAACTACTACAACACTTGGATTTGTTATCATCAAAACCTTATACATTTTAACACCTGTTACATTTGAAAGAAAGCTTGGAGGCGCTGATCGATGCTCATCATTTGTTGGCTCAGTTGTTGATAGCTTTGGGTGAGCAATTTGCTAGATTCCTCCAGTTGCTTACATTTCTCTATAACCAATCGGTAGCTTTCAGCTTGTAAAGATAGCTCACCCCCCAAGTTGGTTACTACACCCCTTAAGTCATTGAGCTCTTGTTGTGATAGGGTAGAACCGATACCTGCTGACAGGCATTTTAGCGAAGTACGCATTAGTATTGCAATTAAGTAAATTCAATGTATAACCATGGTCGTTGGAACTTTAACATGAAAACTATACCGGATCTTTGAGTGGGAGTGAAGTAACCGGATTCCCTCATGTTGACAGCCTCGTCACTAATGCTATAGATACGACCCTTCTTGTTCTTGAATGTCTTCACCCACAACTCATTTGGGTTTGGAAATGGCTGGTTTGGATCTTGAGAAGTACCATCCCCGGTCCCTTGAGAGTTGATAACATTTTAAAAATCACGTTCAAAGGATTCCTACAATACCGCAACATGCGCACGAAATCATGCATACTACAATTACTTAAAATAAAGTATACAAGTTCATGTTGAACTAGCAATGAAGATTGAGAATAGCTAATTACTTACATATGTTTGTTGTGATTTCTTGTCAACCCAAGGGGCATCTTCTTTGCCCTGGAGTTTGTGAGTGCGACTGAATAATTCACCAATGGTGGCCTCCATCCCAAGCTATTCCCTCTATGTACGTGCCAGAAAGAATGATGTCATGCACAACACAACATACAGTATTAAATTTAAATATGAACGTAGCAAACATTAATTCATTTACCAGACGCCGCCTATGCTCATGCATATGGATCGAGCCACAGGTGTGGAGAGATGGGCCACCACTTTCTGGAGTTCCCAGTCGGTTTTTCTGGGCTGTTTCACGTAATTTTTTGCAATGTTCATTCGCCCAGTGCTGTTAGAGTCCCTTCCATGGAGCATCACCGAGTCAAACATGCTTCTTGTTATGCTTCCTTGCTTTGCCAAAGAAGTCTCTCAAACGTGCATTGCCTCAATTTTTAAAATTCCTTCTTATACGGTCCTCATAGACCGGATCCCAAGTAAACCACTTCTGCAATTATGAAAACAAGAAACACATCAAATAATTCAATAGTAATTTACCACGTTCACAGAAACTGTTAATACGAAGTCACTGTAGTTACCTTGAACTCTCCAAACCATAAATCTCATACTAGTTTGGGCACTTTGCTCCAAGTAGGCCAATCTTCGTCAAATTTGCTTTGAAATAGGAGCGAAATCCTACTAATAGCACCATCATTGGGGAGAAACCTAATTGAACATAACACATCAAATTCATTACTTGTTATGCAAAATTCATGTAGTACTTCATAAGATATAATAAATGAAGACTTACTCGTTACCATTTGGCTCAATCCAAGTCCTAGCTCGAGTGCTCTCATGACTGGATTGTGCTTCACTTTCACCACTTTCAATGTTCTCTTGGGACTGGTTTGTGTTAGGGTGAGCAGGTTGGGGAGTGGGCTGCACAGTGTGAACAACGTGGGGGTTTGGAGGAATGTTGTAGGCAAATTGGCCGTACATGGTGCTTTGGTTGGGAATGTATGAGGTCTGATGATGGAAAGCCCCAAATGGGGGAGGCAATGGTTCTGAAATACCTTGTATGTGAGCAGCCATTGTTGCTCCTGGCTAAACTGGTATATGAGGTACCTGGGGGGGAAGATAGATTAATGTCCATTGCGATCAGATCTACGGCAGAGCTCCTACGCCCTCTTCCTCTACCTCGAGGGAGGATTTTACTCGACGAGAACTTGAATCCATACCTAAAATAGGTGACAACAAAGCCAAGTACAAATATATAATGATTGCACATATAAACCGTTTTCCTCATACATCATAATATGTACGTAGGTTACACGTATTTTGCAAAGCTCATTCATACAATATAAGTAAAGTTACAACCAATTGTTTGACATGCGACGTACTCAAATACATAAGAATTCATGATCACTCAATCATCTGCATCCTCATCCTCATCGATGTCATCGTCATCATCATCATATAAATGTAAATTTTCTTCAGTTTCATCTGTTTCATTATCGTCATCCCACTCCCCCGCTTCATCGCCCTCATCATTCTGTACCTATCTATCTCGTCATTACCCTAAATGAATGAAAACCCTATTTCATCATTAACATCTTCCGGTGGTGCATTTTGATCCACTAATGATGCAGGGATGACGTCGTACACAGGTTCGACAATAGTCGTCATGTCCGTTTGTTGGTACGCGGTAGGTAGAGTGCACTGCTGATCCACTCTCACCCTTGGTTTGGTTGGTATGACAACAAGCCAATTTGCCCTATCCCTTGAGCGATCTACATGTGGCATGAAGTATACTTGTGATGTAGTGTTTAAGAAGATAAATGGGTCATACTTTCCGTGCCTTCTTGTACGGTGGACCTCAATAAGGTTGCTTAGTTTATGAGATCGTGTCCCACGATTCAATGTGGGATCGAACCACTCACAGCTGGAGAGCACACATCGTTTAAGTAGTTCGCCAACGTACTCAATTTAGACAATATCCTTCAGTACACTGTAATAATCATTCTCAATATTGCCTTCCCCAGTGCCACAAATACCAACACCATAATTATATGTTCTCTTCCCAATGCTTCGAGCTTCTGTTCGGAATTTGAATCCATTTACTCTATATGCCGTCCACGTCGACACAGACCGCTTTGGCTTCACAGCCAATTGGCTCAAGTAGCAATGTTTGTCGGTCTTGAATAGTTGAATAAAATGCACCTAAGGTGGCATAACATGTGGTTTTAATCAATACAATGCACCTAATGAACTATTATGTTAAAATTTTGAATAAATGAGTTATAATACTTACATTCTCACTAAATCAATCTGCGAAATGCGTTTCAATGATGGTGTAAACATCTACGTCGCTGACATTGGGACGTGCAGTTCTGACTTGTTGTGCGAAAATTCTATCACATTTTATGCAGCCTATTATTATACTTGCGCTCTGAATGATAAACTCAATTGGAAGTGAAAATACCACTCACCCTATATAAGGTTTAACTTCATCACAATTTAACAGCACGTGAAGATAGGCAGTAACATATTCGGCATCCGTGAGATACCTTGATCATTCCCTACCAATAGCGGTCCCTTGCGGTGCAAACACGGATAGAGTTAGAAAATGATTAATATGTTCATCGTCATCCTCAGTTCTCTTACACCTAATGCGCATGGAGGGCACATTAGAGCCGAAGTAATAGGAGGCGAAGAATGTCCTCTCTGCCTCTAGGTATGCTTCTGTGATTGAACCTTCAAGACACGCTTGTTGCTTTATCTTTTTCTTCAATCGGCCAAAGAACCTACCAAATTCACAATTGCATTTACTTCTAAGTGATTCCACATATAAGAATTGAGATAAGGTTTCATCGATTATAGTATAATTTACCTCTCAAATGGATACATCCATCGGTATTGTACTGGACCACCTAGTTGAGCCTCTTCTGCCAAATGCACTGGCAGGTGCTCCAATACATTGAAAAAGCCAGGAGAAAAAATGGTCTCCAATTTACACAAAGTGATGACAATGTTACGATGTAGTTCCTCAAGCATACAAGCATATCCTCCCGTAATGTTGTCGAGCATAAGTTCTTGAAGAACTGGCTTATCTCAATAAGAGGCTTCAACACATCATCTGGGAGTGCACCAAATGCAATTGGTAAAAGAGTCTCCATAAAGACATGACAATTATGACTTTTCATGTTGTTGAACTTAGCCTCATTAGGGTCCATGATATTCCTCAAATTAGAGCAATATCCATCAGGCATTTGAAGCTCCTTCACCCATTCACACAACTCTCTTCGTTTATCCACAGGAAGTACGAACTTTGCTTTTGGTTTAACCGGCTTACCACTTGGGCCTAAATGTAAATATAATTCTGGTCTATCACATATTTCTGCAACATCCATTCTTGATTTGGCATTGTCCTTTGTTTTTCCATGAACATCCATAACAGCGTTGATAATGTTCTCGAAGAAGTTCTTCTCAATGTGCATCACATCCAAATTATGGAGGAGTAGTTGGTGTTGCCAATAAGGCAACTCCCAAAATATGCTCTTCTTCATCAAGTCGTGCTCATTTTTCTTAAATTTCTTGTATGACAAAGTCACCATTTGTACTTACCATTGGGTAATCTTCCACCTCGGCATAAAGTTCTTCTCCAAATAGTCGGCGAGGAGGACCCCCTGTAATAGTTCTGCCTTTCATAAATGCTGTTCTATTTCTTCTGAACATATGATTCCTTGGCAAAAAACACCGATGACAGTCAAACCATGAGAATTTACCTCCATTTCTCAATCTCAAAGCCTTTTGCTGTTTCATACATACGGGACATGCCAATTGGCCATTAGTACTCCACCCGAACAACATTCCATATGCAGGAAAATCATTGATGGTCCACATAAGTACAGCCCTCATCTGAAATGTATGCCCCGTAGAAATGTCATAAGTCTCAACTCCAACATCCCACAACTCTTTCAACTCATCAACAAGCGGTTGTAAATACATATCTATCTTTCTCTTGGGATTTTTAGGCCCGGGGATTACACAAGTTAAGAACATAAACGGTGTGGTCATACACATTTCAGGGAGGAGGTTATATGGTGTAATGACCGCCAGCCAAATAGAATATGATCTTGAAGACAATGTGTAAGGATTAAATCCATCAGCACATAAGCCAAGTCTCACATTCCGAGGCTCTGCAGCAAATTCAGGGTACTTGGTATCGAAATGTTTCCATACTGCCCCATCTGATGGATGACATAAAACACCATCTTCACGGTAATGTTCATAATGCCATCTCATGTGCTCTGCACTACTTCTTGATGCATACAACCTCTGCAGTCGAGGTTTTAACGGCAAGTAATGCATCCTTAAGTATGGCAATAGATTCTGATTCCTTTGTTGTGACCTTTGCCTCTTCCATCTTGAATGCCCACAAAACTTGCACGCATCTAAGTTTGCGTCCTCCTTATAAAATAACATGCAACCTTTCCGGCAACAATCAATTTGGACCACATCGTTGCCGAGATCTTTAACAACCTTTTTCATTTGCCCACAGTTGTTTGGCACACGGTTGTTAGGGGGATACATCTCTTTCATTAATTAAACAACTTCATTGAAATAATTTTGAGGCCTATAATAATCAGATTTAATACTCAACGGTCTCACCGCCGCAGATAGCTCACTGTGGGTGGAGCAACCATCATATAAGGACTGTTGAGCAACTTAAACCATATTATAAAATGGTTCTCGACAAGTGCTTAACCCCTCTTCCCTTACATTTTGATTTGCTATTATAGCATCATCAACCATGTCCTCAATCCGATCTACGTAGGATTCAGAGTAGTCATTATTAACATGACTTGAACCTCCAACTTCGGGAATTTCACTATTTGAATACCCAGAACCATATTCCTGAGGTTCTATTTCCCCATGACTTATCTAAAACCAATACCCTTGCACAAAACCCTTATACATAAGATGCATCTTGACCTCATCAGGTGTCAAGTACACCCTATTTCTGCATTTCGCACAAGGACATCTATACTTTCCCCCATTCAGAAACTCTGTCTGTGTACGTGCAAATTGATCAAATTGGTTTACTCCATCTAGAAATTCTTGTGTATAACCACTACGATTAGGCACTAATCTATTATACATCCACCTACAATGTAGAGGACCATTCATATTTTGCTTAAATAACAATAACCACATAAGGTATTTGGTAAGAATTAATTTGAATCAAAATTATAATAATTACATAAATTATGCAATTATATATTATATATGAGTACTTTACAATTTCCACATGCACCCAAAAAAAATTATAAATTTTGACAAAAATACTTATATTCCCACGAATATCACAAAACTAATAATTCATACATATCTAGTTCACCACTTTACTCCACCTACATATCAAATTTGAACTTCAAATTACCAAATCTAGGTGTACGTTGCATTGGGCGAAATCTTGAAACGAACATGAGCTATAACTTCATACGAACTAACATTTGAACAAAATTATAAACTAAAGCATCTCAATCCACGAGCATATCAACTTTCAAGTTTACATCACCAAACCTAATCCCTAAATTGCGTTTAGCGAAATCTCAAACCAAATTAGATCAATAACCTCACACGAACACCACCTTTCAACAATATTGTCAATTAAAACATTTCATTTCACCAACATATGAAATTTCAACTTCAAACTACCAAACCTTAACCCTAAATCGCATTTACCAAATTCTTGTAATGAATTAGAGCAATAACCTCACACAAATAGTACATTTCAACAACATTATCAATTAAACCATTTCATTCCACCAACATGTCAAACATTAACTTCAAACTACCAAACCTAAACCCTATATCGCATTTACCCCAATCTTGAACCAAATTAAACCAATAACCTTACACAAACACCACATTTCAACATAAATATGAACTAACTATGCAATTCTAACAATGTAATACCAAAATTTGTACAAATTACAAGTAGTTTAGTTGAAAAAACTAACCTCAAGGTGCTCCAAAAATCGACGGTGGAAGGGACGGTAGCAGGTGGCAGCCAGTGGCGGAGGGGTGGGGGACGGCCAGCGGTGGCCTGGCTGGGCAGGGGACGGCATGGACTAAGGTTCTCTGTTCGCAGCTCTCGTTCCCTCTCTCTCTTCGCCAATAGCTGTAAATGAAACCTGAGAACTCTAATTTCATTTAACAGGGTTGGTGATGGAATGGTGACGGAATTTCCGTCGCCAGCCCCCTTTTTTTAAAAAAAAAATTTTTTTTGGGGCGACGGAAGCCAAAAATTTAATTTTTTGACAACGGAATTTCCGTCGCCACCTGTCAATTACGGCGACGGAATTTTTCATCTGTCGCCATATCTATCACACAATCTGACTTTTCTCTAAAATTTTTCTTCAGTCGCCATTTCCGTCGCCAAATCTGCCGTTAATTTATTCCGTCACTAAATTCCATCGTTATTTTCAACTTTTTTAGTAGTGCATATATATATATATATAT